>CATIWQ010507855.1:0-18534 GCA_949673415.1 Euphorbia schlechtendalii
AACTTTATGATCATTTATTGCCTTCCATTGTTTGTTTGTTCTTGTTTTCTTTTTGGTTTTTTTCTGATTTTAAAGAAATTTTGATTTCAGGGCAAGGGAGTTGTTTTATTACTTGAAAGGCGGGCGGGTTGATTATGGTGAAGAACACAGTAAAGCTTGTGGACATTCTCAATTTGGACAAATTTATGAACAAGGTAAAAATTTAATATTTGTTTTTTGTTTGGCTTATTTTCTGTTTTTTATTTGAAAACTTAATTGTTTAAAATTTTGAAAATAAAATTCAAGGCATTATCCAGAATGGGATGAAGAACATCCAATTCATTTTGTGGGGCATTCAGCTAGCGCACAGGTTGTTAGAGTGTTGCAACAAATGCTTGCAGATAAGGTAAATTCAGTTTGAATTGTGTCTAATTTGTTTGCAAAATATCAAATCAGTTTAATGTTGTTTTGAAAAGCTATCAGATGTGATTTTTTTTTTTTGTGTTTTTAGGCCTTTAAAGGGTTTGAAAATACTAATGAAAATTGGGTGTTAAGCCTCACATCATTATCTGGGGCCTTCAATGGTACTACCAGAACCTACTTTGATGGGATGCAGTAAGTATCTTATCAACTTGACACTTTCAACATCAAATATTTAATCATTTAGTCCTTAAACTTTTGGATATATGTTCATGAGTCCCCCGATAACTGCCTTTTTAGCTGTGAACCCAATAATAGGTTAAAAAAAGCTACTCAACCAATTTTATTAGCCACCATAGCCGCCTATTGTGAACCATATACTAGGGGCTTAATATGTGGATTATGAAATTTTTAAGAGCTCAAAATGTGAAATTGAAACTTAAGGTGCTTAATGTGTAAAACCAGAAAACCTGAGGGGCCTCAGGATGATTTATTCCTTTGCTAATAATCTTATATTAGTTTATATGATCATGGGTGATGACTATGGCTGATTTCTGTGTCTCAATATGTTGTTGTGCTTCTATATTTCAGGCCTGAAGATGGAAAAACCATGAAACCATTATGCCTGCTTCAAGTTTTGAGGCTAGGAGTAATAATTTATGATTGGATTGACATACCATGGTTGAAAGCATATTACAACTTTGGATTTGACCATTTTAACTTGTCAAGGAAGAAAAGTGGAATTTTGGGTCTATTCAATTGCCTATGGGGAAATACTGGTCCATTTGCATCAGGAGATTGGATTCTTCCTGATCTTACAATTCAAGGCTCTGTGGAACTCAATCAACATCTTCACACTTTTCCTAACACATATTATTTCAGCTATGCTACGAAACGGACAACGAAAATACTCAGCTACACAGTTCCTTCCTCGATTCTTGGAATTCATCCATTGCTGTTCATTAGAGTGTTGCAGATGGCTCTTTGGAAATTCCCTTCTGATGTCCCCCCTCCTTACAAAGGATACAGGTCCCTTTTTTTCGTTCTGGATATATGGTTCTTTTGTTTATTTTTCATCGTTGAGCTAGTTCATGAGATATTGAGGATAAGGATTCGATCTTTATCCTTCAAGAATCAATTTAGTCAACAACATGTAATTTTAGGTTGAGTTAGCACAAAGTAGACACATGAATATATATATTTTTTAGGGTTTTTTCGCTGGAAAATTGTTCAGTTGCCCCTTTAGTTCATATTGTTTCAAAGTTTCTCTTTTGACTTTATGTTCTATACCCTTTTGCCTTTTTGATGAGCTAAAACTGAAAGGCAAAAGGGTCAAAAGTAGTTATGTTGAGTATGATTTTGTACAAAATGAAGGCAAAAAGAAAGACAACTTTGACACAATAAGAGCTAAAAGGGTAATTGATTGGTTAAAAAAATACTGAAAAAAGCCATGCATTTCGAGATGGATTGGTTTGCTAGCGAGCTAAGTTGAAGCGTCAAATATCAATCTTTCTTATCGACAACAATGGCATTTGGACTGAAGTTGTGTAATTGTTTTGTTGCATTTACAGGGATGAAGATTGGCTAGACAATGATGGAGCGCTGAACACCATATCATCGACGCACCCTCGAATCCCCATGGAACACCCGAGTCAATTCATTGCAAATGATTCCGATTGCCAAAATCTGCAACCTGGAATCTGGTTCGTTCCAACTCTACGATTTTCGTTTATGTAATTGCGATATTTGAATAACATGACATGATTGTGACATGGGTTGCGAACGAAATGCAGGTATTACAAGATTGTGGAGGCAGATCACATATTTTTCATAGTGAATAGAGAAAGAGCAGGAGTTCAGTTTGATGTAATGTATGATTCGATCTTTCAGAGATGCAGAAAACATGTTTTTAGGAGAACTCCTCAAACCCTGCCTAATGAATCTCCCCTTCAGTAGTTAGTTTCAACAGTAGAAGAAGTAAAATAAGAAAATTTGGGAGATATAGACAAAGAAATATCACTTAGCATTGATAATATGATAGAAAGTTACATTCTTTTTGTGATTATCATATTTGCAGTGGTATTATATATTATAATACTGTTAGTCTTTTTCCATTCTTTCTTCTCTTTTTATCTTTGCTGTAAATTTGATACCATTGTTAGGTCAACTCCAATGGTTCCCCATTTCGTGGAAATCCTCAAAATGGGGAATGGTCAAGTCCAACCATTCTCCATGTAGTACATCCTCAAAATGAGGTTATGGGAACCTCATTTTAAGGAATGGTTATTATATTAATATTTTTTTAATTTTGATTTAATTTAATACGTTTATTATTTTTTGATTATTGGGAATAGATTTGATGTAAAGAAATTAATATAATAATAATAAAATATTATTACTTTATTGGAATCTGAAATGGGGAATGGAAAATGAGTAAGATGGTTGGAGTAAAAACAATGTAGATCCTGCAAAAAGAGGTTTGGAAAATGGGGAAAATGGTAGTAATCAATCTCAAGTATGCCTTTTTTTCTCTCTTTTCTTTATCTTTTCGTTTTTTGTTCGCTTTTTTACGTTTTTTCACAACTATGCATATCAAATACAGCAAATAAGCAAGACAAATTCAGGAATCAAACAATTGCAAATCCAAGCTTCGATCTTTTCCGATATTCCATTCCGAAATATCACATAAACGAGCTTGGCAATTCGTAAAGCCTGACATCTTCTATGTGCTTGATTTTGTAGTTCTCTTTTTCACCATACAACCTTCTTCCAATATCAGTATACACAGGAAATATGCACAGCTGTTTAAGACTTGCAACGTTCTGTAAACCTTCCGGTAGAAACTTCAGCATCATACAGTTACGAAACATAAGAATCCTCAAACTCGAAAATGAACCACTCACAATCTCACTCCACTCCACTAGATTATCAGACACAATTTCAAGTGTTTCAAGCTCCTTAAACCCACCCGCATTGCAAAGCCCTTTACCGATGTACCTTGCATTGCAAGCATTCCACAGAGTCAGATGTTTCAGTTTCGGAAGAAACTGAAGCATCGAAATCTGATTCTCGGTCAGCCTCGAGAAAGATAGATACAAGTTGGTCAACTTTTCGATGGAAAGAATCCACCTTGGAATCTCGGTTAGTCCGCCATACAAGGAAAGATCTCGAAGAATCGGAGGAGGCATAAAATGTTCCATCTCGGGAATTAGGGTTCCTTTGAAAATTCTTCCTTCTGCTTCTAACGATAAAGAGACGAGATTTGTCATCTTCGAGATTGCAGCAGCGAGGTCATCAGAATGATCATCAGCCACTCGTTTAACGCCAAGTGTCCGTAATTGGATTAAGTTTCCCAATTCCTTAGCAATTCCTCCTCCACTATACACTCCATCACAAGTACGAAGATTATCCATCGAACCGAACCCTTTAGGAACCGAAATTTCACCGTTATCGATATCGTGAGACATCAAGAGATGCCTCAGTTTTTTAAATTTTAATACTTGTCCTGGAATTTCATGCCAATTTCCAAGCCTGCTTCCTCTCATATCAAGAGTCTGCAAATTGTGAAGATCGAACAAACTCAGGGGAAACTCATCGAGTCCTGAAAGTTGCAACCTCAAATACCTGAGAGAATCCATGTTTCTGAATCCATCAGGAAAACACTCTATCATTCCTTCCAAATTTAACACCATTAAGGATTCTAATTTGCAAATACTTTCCATGTAGGATTGAGAAAAGCCTTGATCTGACTGCCTGGTAATGAAGAGCGAACGAACTTGAAGGCCCTGGAAGTTTGGGGTATTATTATTGTTTCCATTGTCGAATATGAGTGCAAATACGGGAGAATTTGCGGCTTTAGCGACGAATTCTTTTTCCTGAACTGGAACAAGGCATAGCTGCTTGTAACTGTCATTGACTTCTAGTCCTTCACTGAGTAGCTCTCGACGAAGCATTCCAAGGGAAATTAAATCATGAAGAATCGTTTCGGCGACTTCCTCCATGGTTTTGCCTGGTGTTTGTGGGACTAAACCTTCTGCGAGTAAGAGATGAATAAGTTTGTCTTTGTCTATAGAGTACTTGAAGGTGATGAAGGAGCAGTAATCTAAGCAGGATTTGAGGGAATAAGAGAGGTTTTGATATTGTAATTTGAATTCTGAGGAAGATGTGGCTGATTTTGCTTCAATTGATGCAGAAACAAGATCATGATTTTGATCTTGAGATTGTAAATCAGCAAAAAAGAACTCTTCAAGATCCTGTGATGAACGAGAAAAGTAGATGAGAGGCATGGGAAAGGGAATATTGTCAGATCAATCAATGGATCAAGGGTTTTAAGGCTTCTTCGTATCTTCGATTGGTTTGGTTTTGTAACACTAATATAAGTTGAAATAGATAGATAGGGGAGAAGAGACTGAAAATATAAAATTAATGTTGACAAATGGCCAAATGGGGCTGCTCTGCACTACTGTCCATCTCATTACTAGATTTGACCTGACTTGTTTAATTAATGCATTGACCTTATACAATTCACCGAAACACGGTTAGCCTTGACTTGTTTAAATAAAATGTTCAAGTTGCTTTACCATTTATTAGATGTTTGTTGGCCACTGGTGTACCTTTCTAACCATTCACAATTTTGATTTGATAAATATTATTTCAATTTCATTACATAAATTGTAATGCTCTATTTCACAGTTATTTTCATAGAAAATATTATTTCAATTTCATTAGGTAAAATGAAACGTTCTATTTCAAATTTTCAATTGGGTATAATCTTACCATCTTATTGGTCCATGAGTTTATTGCGATAAATTATAAAGAAATTTTAAGATGGAAAAAACTTTGATGAGATCAAAGGCCAAATACTTGGTTCATAGTTTGAATGTGACAGATTCGGTAGAGTCAAGCAAGAAGGCCTCCTTGACCATTTCATCTGTGTCTAATCTAGATATGGCCTCCTTTGACGTGATCAAAGGCCAATTACTTGGTTCACCGATGCCTGCAAATAGCTCATTATCCAATTCAAACATTAAAGAACTGAAACACCTACAAATTGTTTCCATGGAAGCTCGAGATAGACAGCTATTAGAACCTGGATTTACAGTGTACAGCAGTGAGTACAAATAACAAACGAAATGGAAGGCTATTCGCTTTAGTACTGATGCCTTTACTGTCAATCCAGTCGCAGCAGTTCACAATATCAAAATACAGGTCAAAAGAAATATGAATTACACCAAAATGTAGAGTTAGAACAAGAAATTTAAGGTCGAAAAAGTTTTATAGAAAGATATCAGATCTAACAAAACTCATTAAATAATACAATGAAGCATGAAAGAAAACAGCAAAATTACAAAGTAAAATCATATCCTTGGTGACCTGAAAATCGACAGCCCATGGCTCTGTTGTTTATCTGCTAATGATTGCCAATTTTCAAATGAGTCTGAGCTCATATTCACCAGCCATAGTTATATACCTCACCCATGGTAGAGCCTGGTAGCCACTTTTCTCAATTATTTTCAGGTACCGAACCTACCACATACATTTACACTTCATTAATATAACTGTATTTAACCATGCACTTAACAAAATGAACTTGAAAGATGAGGATCCCTGGACATGAAGAATGATAATCATAGTTATCAAATCAAGAATCGAATCGAGAATCAAAATCTCAATTATATGAATCGTGAATCGGGAATCGAAAAGAATCGTAAGATTCGGATCAATTCTTAAAATCATATAAAAATAAAATATTTAAAATGTTAAACTTAAACTAATACTAAATTTTTATCAAAACAAACAATATTAATATAAAAAAAAACAAATCATATCAACTAGTTAAGTAATTAAAACTAAAACCTTATCAAATAAAATCATAATCACTAATAATTAATCATCATTAAGTGAATATAATTTGATAAAAATTTGAGAAATATTAAGCATTTTAAATCGGCTGAATTGCACGATTCATATACTATTTCAACGATCTTGTCACAATTCTAAGCCTATTTCGATTCACCCCATAGATTCATATCGATTCAGGGGTGAATCAAACCGAATCATACAATTTTGTTAACTATGTGAAATTAATATCCACAATGCAACTTATGCCTTTTTTAACACACATTTCACGATTTTGATGATTTATGGAGTTAGTGGCGATTAATAACAAAAATTAAACACTGACAACACAAGTAACACGTACAGTAACTGTCATCATGTGCTATTTCACCATTAATATAGAGTTCGATAGAGCATAACATCATATCCAACAAACTAAGTGACCAGAATAAAGAGATTATTCAACAATCAACATAAAAATCAATATCACAGAAATGAAGTAAATACTACAATATGATACACCAATTAACAACCACAACTTCGCAAATTTCACACAGAATGTTCACAAAACCAAAGGCTCATAAACTGTTATCAAGGAATTATAAAGGGCGTGGTCAAAGCCCCATAAGTTGCAATGTCCTTCAAAGTTGAAATATTATCACAAACGGCAGTTATGCAAGCTAATTTTGTCTACGTCACAGCTCAATATAAATACTCCCACCTTGAACATTTTGTGGATCAATCTACTCTGGTAACTTTATATTAATCTCCTATTTGTGTTTGCTGAAAGTAAATCAATTGGAGTAGCTGATTATCTACAAATTAAGGCACAAACTAACGTGTTAATCAAGTGCCTAAAAGGTCAGACCAAAGACCATTGCCTTTTGACCTTATTACCCTTATTATTGCTTGATTAGTACAGTTGACCTTTATTAATTACTTTTATCTTGTAATTTCTCATATATTTTCAAGTCAACTTTAAAATAAATTGTGTATATTCATGTCTAATGGTGAACCAAAAACCTTTTGTAAATCAAACAGTGTCTCTGTTGCCCAAGCAAACTATTTTTTCTTAAATTCTGCATAAACTTGATGTGCAACGAGATAGGTTCAGATTTGGACACGGTATAGCTACCAATTCAATTTCGAGATAAGAACCCCAAGATAACTTAAACAGAGAACTAAAAATTATGTCCTTCACCAAAAGAACCCCAAAATCATAGAAGTCAAAAAACAAATTAAGCATACCTGTATCCCTGAAACAGTAAAGTATGGTATCTCAAACTTAACACGTATTGGAGCTTTTCTCTCAGGAAGCCCTTCTTCAGCTGTTATACTTGGAAGATGGAACTCTGCCCTCAACATGTACTCCTGAGTATTTCAGAATAACAAATTGGTATCAATACTAATGACGGGAAATAATGACTTCTTCGGGATCATTCTTACTTACAATTGAGAGAAACCAAAAGTTAATTTCAAGATTTTAATTGGTTCATTTTTTTAAGCAATATTCTATACCTTTCCACCAGGAAAAGATTTAATTTTCCACATTAAGGCATCATTTTCAGGAGCATATGATGCAGACCCCATCGATGTCCGAACATTAGGATTGGAAGCATCAGTTGGCACAGGTAACTCAATCTCAACATTTGTCGCAGTGCTGTATTCTCAGAAATTTATAACAAGAGTAATCATACATCAGCAAACCTTGACCAGTGTACAAAAAGATGAACTATATCATAATTAACCATAAATCAATATTTTGTCACCTCCGCTCCTTGAACTGACTCCTAGCTTTTACCATAATCTCAACACGGCTTCTTGAATGCCTTTCAACTTGAGCTTCCACCCAAATCAGAGGCTTAACCTGCAAAGACATAATGGAACTCATCAATTACAAAAGAAAGAAAGAAAGAACACACAAATAAATATAAAATAAACAACCAGAACCTGAGTGCTAAGTCTATACGTCATCAGATCAAAAGCCCCATCAGGTGGTATGAAAGAAATTGTGCGATCGTTCTCAAATCGGGCCAAACGCACACATCTAATACAAGATTCAACATATAATATGAGAGCATGGATTAAAAACTGATATGAGTAATAGACTACATACAGAATGACGAACACAAGAATTTAAGTACACCCTGAGTAATAGACTACATACTGATGAAATTTAATGTCCTCCAAATCAATTGCCTTTCCCTTTGTTGCACGACCTTGAGCCTCCAATAATACTCTATCATTTAGGCCCAGCTTACACTCAGGCATGCCACTGCAATTGGTTAATTGATAGACAATTTTCAGCTAATAGCCTCCCATGTACAAGTTCAACAGCAGTACCTAACAATTTTACTTCGAAAAAGAGGATAAATTTTTTCTCTTATTGTAAATATCACATTAGGTCAAGCACAAGTGCACAACTATCACGTAACTGGTCAAAAAGTTAGAGGTTAACATAATTATACTTGAACAGAAAGATGGTTAGTCATTCTCAGTGTATCACAATAGCTTAAATATCATCTATACACCCTACCCTTCTACCTTTCTGTTATTGCAACAATGAATATGATAATTTATATAGAAAAAGAGCAAACATAAAGAACAAGGTAGCATGGAAATTCCTAGACACTAGTGCTTCCCCGTTTCGTGTCTGCTTTGGAAACTGAAACTTGACACGTTCCCCCAAGTTTCCAAGCCAACTTTTTTAAAAAAATGGCGTTTCCTAGTGTCCGTATCCATTTCTGTGCTACTAGATTTAAACCCAAACCATGTCATATGGAAAACATTTCTGTGAATATTATCATAGTTTTAGGCTAAGCCATTAGCAAACAGACCCACACACTAATAAACATCAAACTGCCTATTAAACTCAATGTATTTTAACATTTAATATGGACAGTGAAAATAGAAAAGCAACTTTTTAAGGATAAAGAGAATAGACTTAACCAACAAAAAAGAAGAAATGCGCAGCTAAAATCTAAAAATCAATATTCCATCCAAATGATAAAAGGCATTCTTAAGTATCAAATGGTGCCCACCTCAAATAAGTTCTCATCTTGAGCGCCCCAACAACATCTGACCTGATTACTTGTCCATTGCTGTTAATAAGTATATTAACGCTCTCCACCACATCCAAGAAAACCTGAAAACAAACGTTCATCAGCATTCATCCAACAAATTTTGATGCTAATGAAAAGCTCAAGTCATGATAACAGCGAATAAAATACTTCATTCTTTTTGTATATTATCCCTTCACTCCGCCAAGAGACTGCGTTTGTGACAGCCATGGGAGGTCTCTGTGAAGTTTCCATTCTGTAGGCGTCTGTCTTGATAAATTCACTAAGGATTCTTGCTTCAGTATATTGAGGGTAGCCAAAGTCCATCATTTCATCAAGTAACTCATACTAAGAATGCGAAGAGGCAAATTAACCATCATTTCAAACCATTATGATGTATTAGATAACCAGAACCAAATCAAACAACGAAATATCAGTTTGCAATGACGACTTACCACTACCACAAAGTTATCCCTGAGTGATTCCTCCTCTAATTCTTCAAAATAATGCTTAAAAACCTGCAATCGAAAGCAACAACTCAACAAGCAGTAAAACGAATCAACGTAGTTGAAGCAAGGATTACAGCCATTAGGCGCTTACATCAACTACGCGATGGAGAAAGGAAATGAGACCAGCAGCATTGCAATTCTGCCGTGACGCCATCATGAGGTAAACGTTGCTGTGCTGTATGTACATGTAACTGACACCATTATCATACACAACCGGGTCTTGAGACTGCGGATCTCCCTGCAGGTCACAAGGACAAGCAGATTCACAGCAATAAAACAGATTAACGAAAGACCTGAAAAATTTAACTATCAATTTCATTGAATCTGATAATACAGAGAAGAATCAACAGCAAACCTCCTTCTCGATTAGCTTGGTGAAGAAACGTTCTGCTTGGACGGCTGAGACATCTCCACGGTAATCTCGCCACACCAGAACACGGCCTTTAATGTCCAAGAGAAACAGAGCAGAGGCTGCTCCAGCCATTAAAATGATATGTCTCTATTCCTCTGTACCGGGGTTTGATTTCGCGAATCAGATCTGGTAATTAGAGGCGATCTTCAACGGAATGCGATCATTAATCTTGAGATCCAAAAGGTGAATCGATTTTAGTGGAGGTTCCAACCTGAATGAGATGGCTCTGAATCTGATACAGCCATGGAAGGATTCTTCCTTTTGAAGACGATGTCGTTTGAGGTTGAAAATTTCATCGATGTGGCTGTGGGTCCCAGAACCTTCGTGTCTAAACGGCGACGTACCATTCACGGTGAAAAAACAAAATCAAGAAATTTACTAGTGTTCGATGAACGTTGTGTTTACTCCAAGTTTCTATTAAATACAAGTTATCAGTTTACCATTCAATATTAATACAATATGTTTCCAATATTATCAGCGATGGTTTTGCTGTATTATTTAGCTGTGTTGTAAGACCCGGCTCGATCCCGGTGATAAGAATTGTCCAATTAAATTCTATTGTATACGTGAGTCATTAAAACCTGATGATACGTTTATTGATCTAATGACATCGGCCGGGTAAGTAAGTTATCTATTAGATAAAGTTTACTTACTAATAGTATGATAAATATCTATTTAATCTTAGCTTAAAAGTATAAACAATTTGAATATTTAGTGAAATTGGTTTCAATTAGTCGCTTTCTTTTATCTCCAATTCTTTAACGTTAAATTAAATTTTTTTTTGAAGTAAACACTCAATTATATTTGTTATTACTGCGATACCTTTTATATAAAGGTCCAAATAATGGTTTTAACTTAAAGAATTAAATTTATATGATTGCAAAATTAAAAATTGTGATACTTTTTCAAATTTTAAGTATGTATATCATTGTGTAGTTATTTTATTTTATTATCCCGTTCTTATTTTTAATTTTTTTTATAAATTGTAGTGTATAAACTTTATTAAAGTTTTCAACATAAAACAATTAATTTGCTTTCTAATGAATAATGACAATTAATGTAGAGTGTATGTACACTAATTTAGATTTTATTTGGGAAATTGTAAGGAATGCTAATTAATTACATTTAAATTTAATTGTAGTTTTGTTCAAAACAACATTTATTAGTATTTTTGTCGAAAGAATATCGAGTTGGATCTTGTTTTAAAGATAAAAATGAAACAAACAAAATATTCTAAAAAATTGCTTCGAAAAAAATTAATTATTTGAGAGATATGATCGTTTTAAATTAATGAATTCAAATTAATTAAAAGAGAAGGTTGTTATTGATAAGGTTTGATAAAATTATAATTAAATCTAGGCTTAATGCATATGCACCTCCCTGAACTTGTCCAAAAAGAGATATTGCCACCCTGAACTTTGACATTTGACAGATAGCCTCCTGTACTTGTCTAAAAAGCGTTATTTTACCTCTCGTAAAAATATCGGTTTCAAGAACAAGAAGATGAAAATGATGAGTCAAGAATCGATACATTATTATGATTAATTGAAGAAAATATTTAGAATAAAAATGAAGTTTTGAAGAATACGAAGAACATATATTAGGGGATTTTGAATGGTAAGAATTAAAATGTTATGGATTTTTT
This sequence comes from Euphorbia schlechtendalii, assembly GCA_949673415.1. Classification (NCBI taxonomy): domain Eukaryota; kingdom Viridiplantae; phylum Streptophyta; class Magnoliopsida; order Malpighiales; family Euphorbiaceae; genus Euphorbia; species Euphorbia schlechtendalii. Next base: position 11,863 of record CATIWQ010507855.1, read on the forward strand.
TATTCATTTTCTATTCCACTAACATACTTCACGTGCGTGTATTTTGATGGTCATCTACGTTGCAAGCAAGGCCAGCATAAGGGGGTAAAATGACACGTTTTAGACAAGTACAAGGGGTTATTTGTCATATTTCAAAGTTCAGGGTGCCAACAACCCTTTTTAAATAAGTTTAGGGGGGTGTAGATGCATTAAACCTTAAATCTAATTAGTTAAAGCTTATCACCATTAGTGATATTTATCTAAATTATGTTTTCATATTCCTACTTTGTGAAAATAACCCATTTTATTTTTAATGCTAGGCATTAGTTTATTGTTTTTATATAGCTTATAAAAAATTGTAACTAATTTTAAAAATATTTATTCTAAAACTGATTCAACCTGGATCAACCCATCAACCCTTGAACATTCACTGAGTCTGATAACCATAATTCTTAGAGTTGTTGCATGAAATTGTATTACTAAACATTTATATCAGTTGTCATTGAATCAAATTATTTATATTTATCAGGAAGTTGATCATTATCCAAGAATACATTAAATTGTAGTCTCACTACGGTGAATGATTTGTAGGAACGGTCATGAGTATCATATTATATTATATTTTAATAATTTTTAATACATCTTTCTTGTTTTCTCAATTTTTATCTCATTAAAAATGATACTGACAGTTTTTGAATGGAAGAAAGGGAAAGAGACAAGATTTTGAGAACAGAGGATTTGAATCCATAATTTGTGTAAGAAATAGTTGTATTAAATAATTAAATTCATCCTTTCAATAAAAAATAATTAAATTCTTAAAAAGATATTCAGAAAATAAAAAACTTATTTAACAAACTTTAAAGTTTAATATTATAAATTTTATTAAATAAAATTGTAACATCATTATTTTAAAAATTAATATAGCATAGGAGTAATTTTAAGAAAAAATATTAAAATATTGATTAGCCCGTTGAAATACCTAAATAAAACCAATTTTTCAATGGTTTTAAATAAATGATGTTAAGTTTCGAATAATAGATGTACCAATTGAGGTAACGGTTGTTAAATATGAAATTAAAAGAGAATTGCATCTACTTGTTCAATTACATCATATGCTTCATGTAATGTCAAACTTGATTGTTTTCTTCCACAGGTCTGGTCTGATATGGTCTTATTGCAATTACAACATAGAGCAAACAAAAACAAAAGCTTCAAGTAACTAAAACAAATTTACATATTTTGTGTTTCTCATCTTCCAGAATGAAGGCCACTAAAAAACCGGGCTATTTCCACCTAGTGATGCTTCCCACTCTACCGAAGATGTCATTATCTTGGCAAGAACCGGAACTATTTCTCGCATTTCCGGCCTTTTAATCGGGTCTTCGCTCAAACACCACTCCGCTATCTCTGCCATCTGCAAAACAACAAATGTTTTTCTCGACTTGACCACATATCGAACATTCAAAGCAACCATCATAGTGTATAGTAGTGGTATTGACCTTGTGAACATCATCCACGGGGTAGCTACCCCGAAGATTCCGGTCTATCGTGTTTTCCAAGGCTGTTTCAGGATCTTCATCTTGAAATATTTTGTACACCTGACAGAACGAAACACTAGTTTAATCTTTATGTTCCGATGTTATGCTTGAACAATGTCTCGACTTACTACAGTTATTAGCGATCTCAGTTTCGTGGGCTCCCAATCGTCGCGAACAAGCGCACGCTGGCCCGTAATCAGCTCCGCTAATACCACGCCAAATGCAAAAACGTCGGTTTTGGTGGTCACCTGCAGCTCCTTCACAGATCTTTTCCATGAAAGAAAAACATTAATTTTTTCTTTATTCACAGGGCCGATCCTAAGCATAGGTCAGGAGTGTGACCGCCTTTTGGTTCACGATCAAAACGGCCCAAATTTGTATATGTGTATATATTTGAAAAACTTTAAAAATTTATTAAATACGTTTTAGGTTGATTAAAATATATATTTTAATTGTACTTAAATGTTTTTTGATTCAATGAGTCCTTATTTTTTATTTTTTCAGGGCCCTCAAAATGTTAGTACCAACATTGATTCTTCATAATGCATCACAGATTATGAACATTACTCTGGAGGGAGATATCCTGGTGTTCCAACTAGTCGTGTCGCTATTAAATCCTCGTTGCTCGTTCTTTCTACCAGCTTTGCCAATCCGAAATCTGCTACCTATATTATAGCGGTCTCGAAGTATTTATATATAAATGGCATTTCTGTTCATAATCCTTTTGGTTATGATTTATAGTACCTTAGCTCGAAGTCCCTCGTCGAGTAAGATATTGCTGCTCTTTATATCGCGGTGCACATACCGCTTTTTTGTCTGATCGTGAATGTATTCGATTCCCTTTGCAGCATCCAAAGCTATTTGTGTTCTTACTGTCCAAGATAGGGGCTGATAACCTGATAAAGTACAGAATTTTCAGGATTCGAATGTTTCTTAGACTTTAAGTGTGCATTGTAGTTTTTCCGTACCTTGTAGCAATGGATCATGAAGATGATCGCTCAGTGATCCGTTTTGAATGTGCTCATATACCAAGTATAAGTGGTCGTCGCCACTTGCAAAACCGAACAATTCCACCTGCAATAGATTTAATGCGTCAAGAAATACGTCGGCACTGTATTATAAATTGGTTACGATGATTACTTACCACATTGATGTGATGAATTTTACACAGGACTTTAAGTTCCGCCAAGAACTCTTTTGATTTGTTCGATTTCATCTTCTTTATTGCAACTTCCTGAATGTTACATGTTTTGAACAAATAACCTGCATTAATCGTAGTATTTATTCTGATCGACTCGGCTAAAAAAAATATTACTCAACGTCGAGGTGTTACCTGCCCACCTAATACCCCGAAGTACACACTTCCATATCCACCTGCCCCTATTTTCCCGGTTTCATCAAAGTTGTTCGTGGCTTCATCGATTTCTTCTGGTGTATAAATGATCGGTTTATCTGACTCAAAAGCCGTTACATCTGTGAAACACGAATAAACTGTAAGTATTAATGTATTGATATCCTAACATAGTTATGTTCTGGTTTTCCTGACCTTCCATTATTTCCATATTCAGAATCTGCAGCGAACTTCCACGAGTCATGCTCATGCTTTTTGACACTGCTTTCACATCCTGCTTACTGATGTTTCGAGAATCTCTTCGCCGTAGAAATATGACAACCAACGCGGCCATTAAAAGAAACGTCATCGCTGATAGTATGCCAATGATTATCGGCCACTTCAACATCGGTCGGGTGCCTGAGGAAAAAACAGAACATATGAAAAGACTGTTTAACATTTTTGATGCATGGGCAAGACCAAAATGTTCTAAAAACCGCTACGGACGGATTTGTATTTTTCAATATTTTTAAATTTATTAATACATTAAAATAATTAATTCAACTAAAAAATTTTGCAATGTTCTGAAAAATCCCGCCTAGGCCGATTTTTAAAACTCGGGAGAATACTTAATTCAAGGAAACCCTGCCTAGGTTTGCCTAGGACAGTCCGATTCCCTTGTGGTGTTCTGAAAAATCCCGCCTAGACCGAATTTTTAAAACACTGGGCAAGAGTTTTGGCTCACCTGTTTCGGCGTGTGGGGCAGTACTACTAATGTCTTTCGGGACAAACAGAACCCAATCAGTTTGTATGTAGTTCAAGTCCTTCAAAAAAGTGTTCATGCTCTGAATGCCGCTCGTGGTCGATGAGAACCAGCTGGCGATGTCCGAAAGCGTGTCTTGCTGCTGAACGGTGTAGGTCACCACTTCCGGGAAGCTATTTCCGGCACAACCGCACAAAATATGCATCGTAAATTCCGATCCAATCGCAAAATTCCCTTGTTCACCTCCCGTTTCCCACGCTTGGCCGCTGTAAACCCGACTCGAGACGCCGGAGAAAGTGTCGTTTTCGTTCACTTTGTATAACGTGTCGTGGAAGTAGGCTTTGGTCCCGTTGACGGTTAGGCAGACACACGGGACAGAAACGAGATAGTCTTGCCTGTTGCCACGTAGGACGGGGCTGATTTGGGAGGAGTTGACCGAATAGTAAAAAGCGATCTGGTCAACTTGTAAGCCTTTGTTGATATGATACAGCGACGCATTACATGTCCTGAATTCTTCGTTGCAAGGGAAAGGGTATATTCCTTTCTCGTCGATGGAGGCGAAAACTTCGACTAGCAGGCCGATTAGTAACATGATCAGGAGATTGTCGAAAATCATAGCTGCAAAATAGGATGGAACAGAGGGGTTGACTTTGTTGTCAATATCATTGTCTGAACTTGTTTGTTATCTGTTTGTACAAAGTGTCTGGGTTTCCTAGATTATCATCTAACAATGAGGTATTCTATACTTTATATGAGCTTAGTTAACTATGGTTGTTCCTTGTCATATTAGATGATATTTGTTGTGTCGATGGTAACAATTTTTCAGGTCATCACTGTAATAATAAGGATCATGAAAATGACAGCTAAATGTTGTTAAGTTGTGTCTAGTTTTACAGTTGTTGCTTGATTTGCAATTTTTTTATGTCATTCTTTAGCTAAAAGATGCATTGTGCTTTACCCCCCACGTATATTCACTGTCTCGAAAATGATTATAAAATAGTAAATGCATATGAAAAAAATTTCAAAATTTTTTTGTTCGTTCATGATATCATTTAGTTTTTGGTCTTCGTAATTTTGTTGTTCTTTTTGTTGCTACAAATGATCCCACATTTTTTGAAGTAGTATAAATTTGGTGATAAATTGTATTGGACCCATTAAAAGTTAATATTGGATACCATATTAATATTAAAGTTACTCATTTTTCTTAGAAAAATACATTTTTTTACTAAATGTCTATATATCTTTATAAATTTAGCTCCACCATTTCTTTACAATCTTATTGTTCACTAAAAAATATTCACCATTATTATTTCTTAACATTTTTCATGAATTTGTAAATTACTTGTTTTTTTAAAATAATTGAAGTTTGGATGTGGACACCATGGTAAAAAAATTCCTAGATTCGACACTGGCTACAATTAAAAGTTTGGTTATGCTCCGGTTAGTATTTCTATTTTGGAGATTGAGTGATCTCTTTCAGTAAGTGAAACATTGTCTTTGATGAAGAAAAGTAGGCTATCCGCTATGTTATAGTCCAATTTGATGTTCTTGTTAACCATGATTTTGTGTGTCTTATTTTGTCTCAATTGTTACCGATTGTAAGATTTAAAATATTATTACGCATTTTGCACCTTATTTTGCTGAGGCAATGGAAGTTCGGTATCCGACCTTCCGGATTGTGCTGAGAAGATTAGTTGATTCATGACTATCTTTTTTCCTTTAAAAATTGTTAACCAGGATAATGTTTGAGATAACTTTGCCATGTAGACAGCTGGCCGAGGAAACCATTTACAATATGCTTTTGCCGGAAGTCTATTATCCAATATTGATGTATTTTTTTTTTGCAATATATTTGTATGTGAAATTGTACCTCTTTATTGATTTGTCAGATCTATACTATAGTCAGACTCATCAGTTTTGGCATTTTAAGGGTTTGAGACAAAGCCATAAAAAAGTAAGGGCTCTTTAGATTATAAAGAAAATTATGTAAACCGAAATATGTTTTAATAAATATTTGATAAAAAATATAATTTAAATTTTTGTAAACTGATAAATTAACTCATTCACATTAAATAGAATGTTTTATAGACCTTATAGATACACATATACATAACAAAAAAATCAAGAATTTTTTATCGTCGGTCTTAGATCTTCGTACTCTTTATCTATATTCCGAATTGGCGTGGCTCTAGTTTATAAACAATCAACCACAAAATATATAGTATGGTGTTATTTTGTTAGTTTCAAGGATAAATGACGTGATGTTCCAAGAATGATTAACGATTTTCACTTATAAACATAATTACTAATTCAATTCCTTGTATTAAAGTTCCAGGAGGTCTCGAATCAAAATTTTCCTCTAACATGTGACTAATGAATTCTATGTCTTGATGTGGGCTTTTTTATTTTTACATGCATGCTAAACAATAACATATTTTAATAAACTATAGATTCAATTTACTTAACTAATTTAGTTACCAGCACACATTATACGTGCATTTGGTCATTGTTTTCAGTTTGACTTCAATCCTTTTTTTACTGGAAGATATGTCATTCAATTAATCAGAAGTAATCAATTACAAGTGGACAACCTTAATTCTGTTATTCTGTATCATTTCATTGTCGTAACAGTCAAAATTGACAATTTAAAGTTTAAAGGTCCAAAACTTGAAGTAGTAACTGGCACGGTTATTGGCTGAAAAGGCCCGCCCATGGGATGAGTACCTTTGAGTATAAGCCCAATCCAAATCCAATATAATCCGATTAAACATAAGTGATAAGTTTTGTTTTAAACTTTTAGGGAGTTACTACGCGTCGCCCGTTTTTACTTCGCGTCGCCCGTCCAAAAGACAAAAATACCCCCGAAGCAAAAAAATTTTTTTTTTCACCCCTCGCCGAATTGTCAATTCTGGCGACTGTATAAAATCCGGCCGGCCTATTTGCCGGCCGGAATTTTATTCCGGCTAAAGGAGTTAAGAGCCGGAATAAAATTCCGGCCGAACCATATTATGGCCGGAATAAAATTTCGGCCAATAATGTGGTTGGCCGGAATTTTATTCCGG
>CATIWQ010507888.1:0-12179 GCA_949673415.1 Euphorbia schlechtendalii
ATCCAGTCCTTGGAAACTTCAGTCTAAGATTTAATCCACTATCAACTCTTCTTCTGGTGAAGAGTAAACCCTTTACAATGCTTTGACTGAAGTACCCTCCAACAGTCTTTACTGAGCTATACCAATACGGAAGTACCGTTCTTCTATATCTGAGGCTCTAAGCTTCGTCTCTCTTAAGTACCTTCCTTGTGATATTACCCAGCTCCCTCACACTAACTGACCCTCAGCTTAGTGTGATTTACAACAGTTTATAAGAAAATGATTTATATGAACTTCTGAACTTTGTTTCAGTTAGTTTAAATACAAACAGATGAGATTTGAATGTTTGCTATGAGAAGGTTGTAAGCAGATTGAGAATTGGTTCACTCTTGAATACTTTTGCTAAGATTCAGCAACCTTCTCTAATGGTGGAAATCATCCTTTTATAGAGGGAGAGAATGTTTCTGTTTATTTTTAGACCGTTGCAAGGAATTCTGGCGTTGTCTCCCAATATTGTTTTCGTTAAACAATTTGTTAGAGTAGCTCATCCAAGTCTGATGAGCGCCATGCTGTATCAGGTTGATTTGAGGGCTCCACTTTGTACTGCAGATACGTATCAGAATAGCAGGTGAGATTTGTTCTTGATTTTGTAACAACTTTTGTCTTGTAGTATACTGAAGAACAGAGCGCATGGTGGCATTAAATGCGAGGTCAGCTTTTGACTTTTAGCGCCGAAAGATTGAGTTAACCTTTTGCTGTTCTCAAAAGGGCTTTTTAATGTTCTAAGTCTTGAGTGATCTTTTGAGATATTTAATACCTCATCTGACTTTAATAGCTTTTGAGCATCCATAGCTCTACTGATGAATCCTTGTGCTTCTGATGCGACTTCCTTCTGAACTTTGCTTCTGAACTCAGAACTTACAAAACTATAATTATCTTCAGAATCGAACAATAATAATAAAAGTTATTACTTTATAGGAAATGGAAAATGGGGAAGATGGTCGGAGCAAAAACACTGTAGATCCTTAAAAATGAGATTTTGAGATGGAAAATGGGAAAAATGATTGAACTTGTTCTAAAGAAAAAAATAAAGATACAATTTTCTCAAAGTTTCTAAAATGGATATAAAATGACTATTTCCAAAAATTAGTGTGTTTGGAAATATTCTTTTTGAAGTAATGGCATTATGTATAATATAAATCAACTTTATATATAAAATGAACTACTGTATTAAGCTTAGCTTGAATTCGAAATATTATGCAGACTATTAAAAATTAGATAAACATTGGGTTTTTTTTATAAATTCCTTATATGAGATATGTGTTTCAAGATTGCACCCATGTCATTAATAAAATAACCCAATTGAACAAACTAATTAACAAAATACCCCTTTTTAAAATTAATATCCTTTAAACATTTGTTTCCCACTAATTAACTTCACAGCCCCATCAACGCACGATTCTTAGATTTCTACTTCACCCAAATAGCCTTCGAAGAAAAAACAAAAGAAGCAGATGGTTTCACCATCAACACAATGCCTTCATTAAGAGCTCTACTCCATCAAAAAAATAATAGAAGGAAAAATCTATATAAGCTGACGGTTACATCATCATTAACAACCAGTAGAGATATCCGAAATCATACAAGTCGATTTCCGATTCAAGGGTATTTTTTCTATTCAAACTAACTGATGTTCAATTCACTTGGAAAATATAGGTTTTATATGGATTGGGAATTCAGTTTAGAGTTTATTTCAGCCAATTGTCAGATTATATATTTTAGGGTTCATATAAACCACCTCTCTTCCATTTTCGATGTACTATGAAATTTCAGGTTTAATAAAGCCAAGTGATCTTTGAATGGTTTTGAGTTTGTATATGTTGCTCTTGGAAAGTAGCATACCTAGCAAGTATACTAGTGTCTAATTGCAAAGTGGCAAGCAAGAGTATCGTATCCCACAGGGAGGTCTTTAAGTCAGTTTGTTCTTTTCATGATAATTGGGCTATAGGAAAGTTAGCTGAGTTTTCTTGAATTTGGGGGTTTTTAACAAATTAAAACTAATTTTAATGATTAAAGTAGAAATTGAAATTGATTTAAATTAAAACTAATGATAGGCTTTAGTTCAGTCCACCCTTTTGACAATCTAAGGCAATCTTCCCTACTTTCAGTACAAACCCTTGCTTGATAATTCTGTTACGAGGTCTCTTAAATTGATTTCCCTAAATCGCTTATTAAGCAAATTTAAATTCTTACTAAGCTTATTATATTTCACTTTTCAGTCATTCATACAAACAACAAAGTAGCATTAAGTTTAGTTAAGCATCCATTAAATAGAACCCAAGGCATACCAACATTCATTTTTCAATCTCATGCTAAATATGTGTGTGAAGGTCTTCCATACTAAATGGATCACCTTTCGGTTCTTACTATTCAATACCACGCATGAAAATGATAAATTTTTCAGTTAAAGAATCTAGTATTCCTTCATACAAACAGTCAAGCAAAGCAAAGGAGAAATACTTTATAGTGGAGGGAAAATCTCCTTAGACTACCTTTTATAAGGCAGACTTAACTAGATGGAAGATTACTCGCACCTCTCCATTAATGATTCAACAAACTCCATTAATGAAGAGAACTTAAAAGCTAAGTAATAATGGCAGAAAAGTAAAGAGAAAAATTAAAGATGAATAGTAAAGTTAGATGGATAAAAGTTGGCGACAACCAAAGAAGAGAAAAGGGAATATACCCCTTTCTTTTTCCTGCCCAAAATAAAAGAGGTACGTAGCTCTCTACTGTCCAAGCATTGCTCAATAAAAGCAGCCATACAAAACCCATCATCATTACCATTGTACTTGAAATTAATAATAAAATGCCCACTTGCTAATCAAGTGGAGAACTAAACTAAAAGGATTACAAACCAAATTTTTCCAAAAGAACTTAAAATTACTTTCTAACCAAAATATTTTCTCTCTCCTAGTGACGTCAACAATGGTTTCCTCCTCCTAAACAGTCCGCCTTTCTCCGTTTTCTTCTTTTTTGTCTGTAGCGCCTAGGAGACCTCCTTCCTCAACAAAAAACCTGAAATAATAGAAGGACTTCATAAAATCTACTCAAATGCAATCATTTTTAAATCGATAATCAAACATCCCCATACTTCAACATTGCTTGCCCTCAAGCAATTCATGCAAAGATTAACCAATCACAAAAGTTATATCACCCAATCATGTCATCCAAGTGTGAATTAGGAAGTTAAGAGTACTCGAAGAAAAATAAGATGCAAAGAAAAAGAAAAAGAAAAAGAACTCTCTAAATCAAAAATTCTCAAATAACCATGGCAAAGCATTCAACTTGTGAAAACTTGAAATTCTTAAATCAATCAAATAGCATCAGACCAAAAGACCTTGTGGCATAGTGTTTAAGGTACAATTCAAGAAGGATTTTTCTCATTCAATGAGGTCAAGTTACATTAAGCCATATACTTGTTAATCGGTCTAGTTTCCACCACGGATAGGTGAAAAGGGCTCAAGCTATCAAGAGGTCTTTCAAGGTTAGGTTAGGGTTGGGGGTACGATATGGAAAGGATATTTTCAGATATGAACTTATCAATTTTCCTTTATTTGGCAGATTTCAACTTGGATAGAAGGGCTTCTTGTCTGGAAGGAGATCTCAACTTCTTGCTTTTGAAAACTTGAGGCACATAACCTTGTATATTAATTTCTTTGTATTTCTATTCCGATTAGCTTTAAAAGGTTGGATCTTGATTGACTTTTTATTCCTTTATGTGAGATGTTCCCAATTTTTATGAAGGTTTCGTTGGCACAGATTCAAACAAGGGCTTCCTTACAGTTTGAAGTTCTTCTACTTTTATTCATTTTTCTCTCAATTGTTAAAGGTCAAGGGTGAATTTGGAAATCAAAGTGAATTGGAAAGGGGCTATTGATGTTTTAAACAAAGAAAGGTTCCAAGCATAAAGTGGGAAATCTAAGGGTGATGAAAGAGTAAGCTGATTTAAGCTAAGGGGGGAGAAAACCTATTTGCCTCTATCATTTAGCATAAGATTTCAGCTATGGTCTCAACTAGACTAATATAAAATAGCATTTCATATGTTTCCCATAACAAGTTCTGGCTTAGGTAATAAGACCTTGTCCTCTCATCAATGAAATTTTCATTTTGGTTCAAATCCTTACGTTTTGGGTAGGCTATTGATCCTTGCTACAAGTTTGATGAAAAAATAAAAAATTTTGACCCTTTTTATGCTAAAACAAGTTAAAAAGGAATCACAACTTAAAGCTCTCTAGTTCTTTCTCTACCAAGTTGTTTTCCTAAACTTACTCAAAATTTTCTAATTATGACTTGCTCTTCAGATTGAATCACCTACAACTGCAATCACTACATCCTATTATAAATTAAATCAGGCAAACAAGTTTAAGATTCATAAGGTTGTCAATAGGCAATAAGATCATTAAAATAGTATACCATCAAAGCAAGGTCCTCATGCAAGCATTTATCACAATAGATTTACAAAGCCACAAAATCAATTTATCATAAAAATCACAGGTTAAAGTCCTCATCCTACCATCCCATACTTGAAATTTGCTTTGTCCTCAAAGCAATGCAAAACAATTCATAATCATGCACAAGAATTTAAAGAAAAACTTTATTCTGAAAGAAGAAGAAGAAAGAAAACTCAATGATACCGTTCACCAAGAGAGATGCAAGGTCTTCCTCATTGTGGAGGAAAAGAGGAGACCTCCTCTTCCCCCTCCTCAATTTCCTCCATATTTTCATCATCCCCGTCATCCTCTGATTTCCCTTCCACTGGAGAGCTCTCCTTGTTTTCACTGGATGTAAGTTCTTGCAAAATAGCCCTCAGTGCCCTTGGCAGACACAAGTTCTCCTCCTTTAACATCATATTCCATCCCAGCATGGCTATAGATTTCCTACAACTTTTCCTTCATTTGCTCATTCTCCTCAATCACCCTTAAGAGCACAGTCTTCATCCGGAAGAATCCTCTGCACAGCTCATCCATAGTCAGATTGGAGGTCTCCTTGAACTGTTTCAGCTTTTCCTTATCATAGAGGGTGAGGTCCTCCACCATAAAATCCTTGCAGACCTTCCTTTTTCCAATAGACTTTTTGCAAGAGGCTCTGCCAGCACCGAGCCCTTGTTTCTCAAACTCTGCCTCATAGGCTTCTCCAAGACCTCCTCCTCTTCAACAATTTTCACCTAGCCATCATCAAATTTCCTACACACCTTGATTTTCTTGAGAGTGGTATATTATAGGGGTGAGACCGCGGCCTCAACAGTAAAGCCTTCCCCTTTTAAATCCTTGAAGATGTTTCTTACAATTCTAATCACAAGAGAGCTGCAAAGAATGGCTCTCAGGTTTTTGGAAGTAGAAATATATTTGGAAAAAAGAGCATCCACATTCATCTTGTGCTTCGTTTCCATACACCACAAAGCAAACACATTAGTAGAGTGCATTGTTGACTGGTTCTTGCACCTAAAAAGGCTAGCAGACAAATTTTTGAAAGACACGGTGGCTAGGCTTGGTTAGGTTTTCAGCAAACTCCCAAATAAGCTTCTTCCTCCGAGATCACTTGTAAAGCCACGTTAAGATCATTGATAGACAGAGCCTTCTTCCTTCCCATCATGCAAAAGAAAACCTTAGGATCATCATTTGTTTTGACATCATTGTTGAGGGTGAAAGTTGAGAGAAATTCCAAAGTGAGTTCTCTATAGGCTGGGTCTTCTGGTTCAGCAAAAGACATGAGGCCAGCGCTTTCCAATAAAGTTCTAACTTCTTGGGCAAGTTCAAGGCTAAGTAAGGCAAACCAGTCAAAACTCGTAGAGCTTTGGAATTGGACTTGAGAAAGAGATTGAAACGTTGCCAACTCAATTTCATTAGTGAAAATCGAGCACCATTTGACATTTCTCTCTTGCGGGGTTAAATTTTCATCACTACCCACTGTGTTAGAGGGTTACGAAATAGCAGGGGTGGGGGGTTTTGAAGTGGAAGGTTTTGATGCTGCAGCTTTCACTTTCTTAGACATGGTAGAGATGAAGTGTTAGGGTAAGGAAAGAAATGACTATGAAAAATATGTAGGAAGAGAGAAAAGGCAGAATTTGTAAAAGTGTGAGGAAAGAGAAGGGAAGTTACAGCTTTTAAAAGGGGGAAGAAAAAGATGATGGTTTTGAATTTTGAAATTCAAATTCAAATTGACAATTAAAAAAACAAGAGGTGATAATGTTAATTAGGGGGAGATATGGCAACAACTCCCCTATTAACATGATGAGCCATTTTTTATGGGATTAATAACCCCAAAATAAATTAAATAATTAATGAAACAAAACTATTCGAACGCCATAAAAAATTAGTTATACACAGTTAGTCTTAGCTCAAAAATATAGTTTCTTTTTTCTAAAAAAGGCTATTCTTGATTATATATTAAATAAATTAAGGTGATAATAATAAAAGATAAAGCAGGGAAATATCAACAATTGATAAAGATACATAAAAAAAATGGGTGAGATAAGAGATAGTGTTTGGTGAAATATTTTAAATACAAAGATGACAAAACAAAAAAATGATTTTGTTTTTCTTCAAGATAATGCATGGCAAAAATGAGTGGTTGGGGATATGCACACTACTTACACATGCCACCCTAGGATCTTGGTTATCATTATGCACATTGACCAATAAAGTAGGAAAGAGATTATAGTAATTCCAAAAGCATCTTTTTCAAAAAATTTCTAAGTGTTGCACACCAAAAAGGATACAAGATGTAGTTGCCTTTCCACGTGGTCTTCCCCATACTTGAATATTTACAAGGCCTTCAACTTAGGCCAGGAAAGCTTCTACTACTTCTTTAAAAATATTTTACTTCATTTGGTGCATGAAGCAGGCACTAGTAACCACAATCTTGTCAAGGAGGTTTGAAGAAGAAGACTTCCTCTGTAACCTCTGTGGTCTCCTTAGATATATATGGTTTCAGCTTTTATCCATTTACCTTGAAGACCTCGCCCTTTGAGTTTGAGACTTCCACTACTCCATGGGAGAAGACCTTGTTCACAGTGTATAGACCTGTCCATCTAGATTTCAATTTTCCTAGAAAGAGCTTCAAACGAGAGTTATATAACAAGACCTTTAGCCCAACAACAAATTCTTTTGCTAATATCCTCTTATCATGCCATACCTTGGTTTTCTCTTTATAGTTCATTGCATTTTCAAAACTAAATAGCCTAAACTCCTCGAGTTCATTCAATTGAAGCTTTCTTGCTTCCCCCATCTTTTCCCTATCAAAGTTTAGAAAGTTAGTTCCCACAAGGCCTTGAATTCTAGCTCTAAAGGAAGGTGACATGCTTTGCCATATAACAATCTGAAGGGTGACATACCTAACGGTGACATGTCCACAATGCATTATCTAACTTATCCTAGTCCTTCCTAGAACTATTCACAGTCTTCTCTAAAATTCTCTTTATCTCTCTGTTGGAGACCTCGCCTTGTCCACTAGTTTGGGGGTGGTAGGGGGTTGCAACTCTATTTGTGACTCCAAATTTAGCCATTAGCTTTTGAAATTGTGCATTACAAAAATGTGTACCTTGATCACTTATAATAGCACGAGGGCAACCAAACCTGGTGAAGATCTTCTTTAGAAACTTGACCACCACCTTAGCATCATTTATTGGGCTTGCAATTACTTCAACCCATTTGCTCACATAGTCTACGGCTAAGAGAATATACCTGTTTCCATAAGAACTAGGAAAAGGACCCATGAAGTCTATGCCCCCACACATCAAATATGTCACAAACAACAACATTATGTAAAGGTATAGAGTTCTTAGAAGAAATATTCCCTATTCTTTGACATTCATTGCAATGTGATACAAATTGGCGAGCATCTTTGAAAATGGTAAGCCAATAGAAACCACACTCCAAGACCTTGGTAGCAGTCCTTGTGGCTCCAAAGTGACCTCGTGCCTCAGCTGAATGACACATCTACAAGATCTTGTAGGATTCCTCTTTTGCTGCACATCTTCTTATAATCAGGTCTGCACATAACTTGAACAAGAAGGGTTCCTCCCAGAAATAGTATATGACATTAGCAAAGAATTTCTTCTTTTGAGCATATGTCAAACACTTTGGGGTAATATTACATGCTAGATAATTAGCAAAATCAGCCTACCAAGGGGTAGAATTTACCGAGAAAAGCCTTTCATCAGGGAAGGTTTATGTGATGAATTTCTAAGGATCTAGGTCTTCTCCTAGAATTCTGGAAAGATGGGTCAGCAGTAACATTTTCACACCCTTTTTTGTCTTTGATTTCAAGGTCAAACTCTTGTAAGAGGAGAAACCATCGAATCAGCCTAGGCTTTCCATCATTCTTTACAAATAGATACTTCAAGGCCGCACGATCAGTGAAGACTGTAACCTTGGAGAGCACAAGGTAAGATCTGAATTTGTCAAAGGTATAGACTATTACCAACAATTCCTTTTTAGTGGTTGTGTAGTTTTGTTGAGCTTCATTCAAGGTTTTGCTGGCATAATAGATTGGCTTGAAGTGCTTATCTTCCCTTTGTCCCAAGACTGCGCCAATACAAGCATCACTTGCATCACACATGAGCTCAAAGGGCTTTGACCAATCAGGGGAAATGAGAATAGGAGAGTTCACCAACCTGCCTTTGAGTTCCATGAAGGCCTTCATGCAGTCTTCCCCAAATTTGAATTCCACATCCTTGTGAAGCAAGGCTGTCAAAGGTTGGGTAATTTTTGAGAAAACCTTTATGAATCTGCTATAGAAACCAGCATGGCCTAGAAAACCTCTCACTTCCTTATTGATGTTGGTGGAGTGAGATTTTGAATGATATCTATCTTGGCTTTGTCTACTTCCAAGCCCTTTCTGAAACTTTATGTCCAAGCATAATCCCTTCAATCACCATGAAATGGCATTTTTCCCAATTGAGCACCAAATTAGTTTCAATGCATCTATTCAAGACCTCCTCCAAATTGCGAAGATAGTTATCGAAGGTCTTCCCATAAGCAGAAAAGTCATCCATGAAGATCTCCATTGTTCTTTCCACCATATCATGAAAAATAGCCATCATGCACCTTTAAAATGTGGTTGGGGCATTGCATAACCCAAAGGGCATTCTTCTATAAGCGAAGGTTCCATAGGGGCAGGTGAAGGTGGTCTTCTCTTGGTCATTAGGATGAATGGCTATTTGATTATAACCAGAATACCCATCTAGAAAGTAATAGAACTTGTAACCAGCAAGTCTTTCTAGCATTTGGTCAATGAAAGGCAAGGGAAAGTGATCCTTTCTGGTGGTATCATTTAGCTTTCTGTAATCAATACAAACCCTCCACCCTGTGACAGTCTTGGTTGGTACAAGGTCTCCCTTCTCACTTTGCACAACAGTCATCCCTCCTTTCTTAGGCACAACTTGAACTAGACTTGACCAAATACTATTAGATGTGGGGTAAATAATTCCAGCATCAAGCAACTTGATTACCTCTTTCTTGAAAACCTCCTTCATGTTGGGATTCAGCCTTCTTTGGGGTTGGACGAAGGGCTTGTGGTCTTCTTCCATCAAAATTTTATGTACACAAATAGAAGGGCTAATTCCTTTAATGTCAAAAATTTTCCAAGCGACGGCTTCTTTATTGGCTTTCAAATTTTCAAGAAGGTCTTGTTTCTATTTGGGTGAGAGTTTCGAAGAAATGATAACAGGAAGGTCTTATGGTGGGTTTAGGAAGGCATATTCAAGGTGATCAGGTAAAGGCTTAAGATCAAGGGCTTGTTAAAGGTCTTTTGGGTCTTATTTTGTAGAGTCAAGAAGGTCTTCAAGGGGTTCAATATTCACCCTTACGCTAATAGTAACTTGGCAGCATGTCTTTGCTTCTACTTGCTTCTCCAAGATCTCATCTTCATTGTCAAAGTCTTGCAAATTAAGTTCCTACAAATAGCAAGGATTTACAAAGGCATCAATGGTATCCATGAAATAGCATTGGTCATCAAAGGAAGGTGGTAACTTTAAGACTTCATTCATTTTAAACACAACTTCCTCATCATGAATTTACAAAATTAACTTGTCGTTTGTTACATTTATTAGAGCCCTTCCAGTAGCCAAGAAAGGTCTTCCTAAATTATAGGAACATGCATATCTTCATCCATTTCCATAACAATAAAGTCTACTGGAAGAATAAACTTGCCTACTTTCACTAGGACATCCTCCACCATTCCCCAAGGGTATCTAATGGTTCTATCCACAAGTTGAATCGAAACCCTAGTTGGTTTGGGGTCTCCAAAGCTTAATTTCTTATAAAGATAGTACGTCACCAAATTAATACTAACTCTTAAGTCACACAAAGAATTTTCAATGTCAAGATTTCGAATAGAACATGGGATAGAAAAATTCCCTAGATCCTTGAGTTTGGTAGGCAAAGGCCTTGTACTTTGCAGAATAGAGGATCAATCTCTATTAAGTTGAACCATAGCCATGTTCTCTAGCTTAAGTTTATTAGATAATAGCTCCTTCAAGAATTTGACATACATGGGTATCTGAGTGAGGGCTTATGCAAAAGGAATGTTAATGTGTAGCTTCTTGAAAACCTCCAGGAATTTGACAAAGTGCTTGGCCATGTCATGTTGCTTTGCTCTTTGTGGAAAAGGGATCTTTGGCTGGTACTTAGAGACCTCCTTGGGTTCTGATTCCAAGGTCTTGTCTTTGCCCTTCGGGGTCTCCTGTTTGTCTGCCTCAATCGAGGTCTTCTCCTTTTCCTGCAACTGTGAGGTCTTATCCTGCTTTGTCAAATCTACCTCCTTTCTAACATTCTCTGCATTTCCACCAATGTCAGCAGTCATTAAGTTAGTAGTATTCATAATCTTACCACTCTTTAAAGATATGGCTTTGCATTCCTCCTTGGGTTTGGTCTCAATGTTGCTAGGAAGGGTTCCCTTCCCTTTTGGCATTATAGTTTGTGTAAGTTGGTGGATGGTCTCCAAATTCTTCATATGAGCTTGATTTTGCTTTATATACTGAGTTATCATCTCCCTCATCTCATCCATTTATGACATTTTGGGTTGTTGGGAAGAGCTTCCTGCATGGTTGTTGTGATGTTGGTTATGTTGTTGAAATTGGTGATGACCTTGCTGAGGTTGTTGGAAATGACTAGGTTATTGAAAAGGTGGTTGTTGAGGTGGTTGAAATGAAGATTGATTTTGCTGTTGTGGAGGTTTCTAAGAAAATTTAGGATGGTTTCTCCACCCAGGATTATATGTATTGGAAAAGGGGTTTCCACCTCTTTGGTTTCCTTGAAAGTAGTCACATTGCTCTTGGTTAAGCTCCATGTCACAATCTTCAATGCGGTGGTTGCTTTCGCAATTTCACAGTAGCTTGGTAAAGGGCTCGTAAGGGTTGAGAAATTCTTCTTAGTCAACAAGGTCAAGAGCTTGTCAAATTTCTCTGAAAGCTCAGTGACGGCCTCTGATTCCACCTTTCTAGGACTTTCCTCATGGACAGAGTGCCATTTGGAAATGATATTGACGATTTTCTCAATCATCTCAAAGATCTCCTCTGGAGGATAATCTTCAAGGTCTCCGTTTACTACAGATTCGATCTTGCTTTTATTGATGTTGGAAAGTCCATTATAAAAATTTTGGACTTGAATCCAAACAGGAATGCCATGGTTTGGCACTTTCCTCAACATCTCTTCGTATCTTTCTCAATCTTCTGACATTGATTCTCCGGGAAGGTCCACAAATCTGGTGATCACATTTCTCAACTTCAAGACTTGCTTTGGAGGGAAATATTTAATCAGGAAGGCCTTCGCCATATTATTCCAGGTTGAGATCCAGCCTGGCTGCAAGGTCTTCAACCATTGTTTTGCCTTATCCCTCAAAGAGAAGGGAAAAATCTTAATCCTTATCGCATCATCCGAGACATTTCTATTGGTTCTGAAAGTATTGCACATGGCTACAAAGTCTTGAATGTGAGCATTTGGGTCTTCTAGTGGAAGTCCTCCAAATTGAACAGAGGCTTGTATCATGTGAACCAAATAGCCTTTAACTTCAAATAGGTTATCTCCTTCTTGTGGGATTACAATACATGAAGAGTGACCTTCTGTATTGGGCTCCAAATAAGTTCTCAAGGCTGTCCTTCTTGGTGGAGGGTGAATCTCCTTCATGTTGTTGAGCAA
>CATIWQ010507895.1:0-20669 GCA_949673415.1 Euphorbia schlechtendalii
CTATTTATAATGAAATGTTGAAGCATAGAGACAAAACAACTTTCGGTGATGGCTCCCAAAAAATCAACTTTCGGTGGCTTTCGGTTACTTTCGGTGGCTTTCGGTGATGGGCCCCGAAAAAACAACTTTCGGTGACCCCACATGTGACTTTCATAACACAAAGGTACAGGAGTATGGAAGCTACCTACTGGAATAGTCGATGCGGTGAGTGTATACTATACATTACTAGTTTTGTTTCGGATGCAGGTTTTTTGTGCTTTTGTTTTCTATGGTTAATATGATTTATATTCCACCTGCGAACAGGGCGAGGATATATGTGATGCTGCTGTTCGAGAGGTTAAAGAAGAAACTGGAGTGAGTAATAAATTTTTCATTTGGTAGATTGATTAATCGATACGGCATGATTGGTGATTCTTCTTCGTTTTGTGCCAGATTGAGGCAGAATTTGTGGAAATTTTAGCCTTCAGGTAATATCATTCGTAACTTGATTCCTGCTTTGTTGCTGTAATGTGTATGTATATATATTTATATATATGCTGATTTGTATTTGTGTACAGGCAAAGCCACAATTCATTCTTTGGCAAATCTGGTTTGTTTTTTGTTTGTATGTTAAGACCACTCTCTTTTGACATCGAGAAGCAAGATTCCGAAATCGAGGCAGCTCAGGTTACAAACTTTTCACTAAAATTATATTATGTAATGTACAAATTCATCGATCTGTCTGGTAAAATCGCAATTTGTTTAATACAGTGGATGAAAATCGAGGAGTATGTGAATCAACCGTATAACCAACAGCATCAGCTGTTCAAGTCCATTGCAGAAATTTGTGAAAAAAAATTAGACAAAGACTATTGCGGCTTTGCGGGGCTTCCCACTACTACATCTTCTGGTAAACTGCAGTATTTGTACTTTAACAATAGGGATTTCAGCAATGTCTAAATTGCTGTTTGGTACCACCAAAATATGCATAAATGCCGTGGAATAATATGAGCGTTACTTCCATTACTATGTTTGAAATATGAAAAATCAACTAATGTTATGGTGGAAGTTGAACCTAATTATAGTCATTTCTTTATCAAGGAAATGACCAACAAGTTTGTAAAATCTAGCCCTTTTTCTATGCCTTCAATGAAAATCTATGAAATAGATCGTCGATTATGGCATCGCCAAGTGGCTTGCTATCATCGACTCTCCAATAGCTCGAACTTGTTTTGCTACATGCTTTCCTCGTTTCTCCAACTTCTTATTTTTCTTCCTCGAAATCAGCATCTCCCATCTTAACTCTAATTCTTCCGCTTCTCTAACACTAAACGACTCCTCGTTTTTTGTCACTTTCCATACTTCCTCCAATGGAGCAGCATATAAGGGAAGGTTAAACGAATCTAATGTAGATTGTGCAATTATTCCCTGCAAAATATTTAAAAAATTAAATATCATAATCACAATATACAAACAAATTCATAACAATTCAAACAGACAGTTAAAGCACCTCATTAGCCATATCCTGAAGTGATTCTCCAGCTAACTGCACAATTTCTAAACTGTATTTATTGGAAGGATTTTTCGAATTGTGAACGTGGAAGGTAAGTACCATACCACCCCCACAAATCACTTCTTCTGATCTTAACTTGAGAAATGTTGTAAAATTTTCTGAACTGTTCCAAATATACTTCATGAACAATTGGAGGACTTGTTTTTGGCATTACAAATATTACCTTTGTTAATGGAATCCCATTTTCAGTCACAAGCCCTTTTGGTACCTGAAAAAAATTACTTGTTAGAGCTCCCAAATTGGAATTCAAACTAAAAACAAAAGAGAAATGGAATTACAAAGGGAAAAGTTAGAAACGGTTTCTAAATTTCCTTGCCGATTGATTTGGAATTATCATATTGCATCGGAATTTTGACCATTGCTACGTGTCGCAAAACGGATATACCGTTGCAAACTCTATTAAGACAATGATGTTCTTGTAGCAATGTTTCAGTCCAATGTATGAACCAAACGACACGTTTCAGTTATGGAACCTGAGAGCACCAATGGAGATTGCAAGAATAATGAACAAAGTGAAGAGAGTTCTTGGGAAACAGTTGGGTAGAAAGTAGAAACTACCGGCCATAGCACCTACCAGACATGTTTCAGGCCTTCTATCCTTGTTTTTCTCCATTAATTTCACATGTAATTCAGGCACCAATGAACCGAAAATCGTTTTGAAATCAGCCCCCGGAAGATCATTCAAGAAAACCTGCAAAGCGGGAGGTTTTTTGTTCAATCGAATACAAGTTGAATCGATTGTTTCAATCATTTCCCAAAGGGGAAACGACGTACTGAGTCCTGAAGAACAACCAAATCTGCAATTTTGAAGATTCTGTCTTGATTTTTTCACACACTCGTGCTATGCTTTCTGTTAATAACGGCCTGGCTTTTACAATCACATGCGTCTGCGTTTAACATCTCTGCGTTAGCATTTTTTGGAAAAGACAGCAAAAGTGGAATTGATTCCATAAAACAATGTAAAGAGGAGATAGAGAAGTACTTGAAGAATCGAGTTCTTGCAATAGCTCCATTCTCCATCTCCTCTGTTCATGTGAAGAACTTGTGGGAATTCCAGTCTTTATTTTTTTCTGGTGTCAAATGCATCATTAACCCTGAACTTGGTTCCAAATGTCAAATGTCACCCCTAACTTGTAAAAAAATCAGTTATTTCTCTTAATTTGGCAAGAATGTTCCAGCTTGTACTATCAAGACCACATGCTAACTTCTTGTTCGAGAAAGAAAAATTAGAAAAATGATGTATTTGAAAAGTTAAACTAACCAGATTCTAACATGCAGGAGGTTAAGTGGTTCACTTTTGCTAAGTTGAGGGGGGTATTTAATCATTTTATAAGTTAGAGGTGACATCCGATTTTTGTTACCAAGTGAAAAATATAAGAATGCATTTCAGTGATTTTGTCATGAATTGGAATCAAATAACATCAATTTCATGTGGTACTTATTATAAATTTTTTCTAGGAAATAAACAGCACAAAGAAGATAAATAATTAATGATAATGTCTAATGACAACTATCTTGAACAAGTTGCTTTTCGACCCGGTCGTTCCGAAAAGTTTAAAAAGTTATAAAAATTAATAATAGGTCATAATTATTTAGTTTCAATAGTAAAAAACTTTTTTTTCTATGTCAAAATATTTTATTCAATGAAAAGTTTACAAGTGTATCATTTTAAAAATATCAATTGTAATAGCAATAGCAATACCAAAATGAACTTAGTTGTTTCAGTTTACAATTCCATGTGCCTCTGTCATATTGATTGATAGAATTAGGTGTTTTTGTACTTTCTGTTGCTTTAAGACTTTACAAAATTTTAAAATAACAGTGGTTTTAGAATTTCAATCCACTTTTTTTAAAATTTTATTCATTTTACCCTAATTTAATGTATATTGAAAATAACAAATTAACTTTTAAATTAACAAAAGTCATAGGGGTAAATAAGTATTTCTATTATTTTGATTAATATCGTCTTGGTATTAATAAACAACCTAAAAGTAACAGCTATTTTGAAATGGAGGGTGTATTTGGTTAGATGACATCAATAAAACAATCGAGCGAATGCAGTAATAATGCCCATAAGCAGTTAATGCCATCAGAAAACGATTTCAACTTGTAGATTGCTTAATTAACTAAAAGCCTGTTTGGTATTGCTTTTCAAGCTGCTATCCCAAAAGTTGTTCTTACAAACTTTTAATAAAATTGCATATTTTAGTTTTGAACAACACATTTTGATCATTCCTACTATATAATTAGGAGTTGTCTAATTTGTATTTTTCAAAATTAACTCTACTGCTTATAGCAAAAACTTGAAAATAGAACTTTTCAAAAAAGTAGCATGGGAAAGTAATCTCAAACTGACCCTAGCATATTTTATCCACTAAAGTCAGTGTTTTAAAAAATAATAAAGCAAGTACTGTATTTGTCATGAAATGGGTTTTGAATTCAGTATATACCAGGTGCCCATCTTTTCGTAAATGATTTCCAATTCATTATTCATCAATTTCAATTTTTTTGTACCCCTCTTGCAGAAAGGGTACAGTTTGAAGATATTTCAACCATACCATATTCTAGATTGTTTAGTTTAAAAGTATATCAAATATACTATGAATTATATCATATGTCTTTCTCTTGACTATATCATCAAAATATATAATTAAATTTGCAGAAAAGATATGTTTTAAAGGTTTATTTCAAACATACAATTTTTTAGAATGTATGGTTGAAATATACCTCAACTATACAGCCACAAATTAAACAATTAATGATAAAATAATGTGAGGGACAACAAATGGGTATATATGGAATAAAATTTCCTATCCTTGTTACCCCATCTTTTTCTCTGTACTTCATTCAAAAAACATCAAAGTATCCAATTTAATTAAAAAACAATAATAGAAAAATAAAAATACTCAAAATATATCTAAAATTGACACATGGGAGTTTTTAAACAAGAGACATTGAATAGGGAAACGGGGACAGGTGATTTAAATTTAAATCTCTTGTATAAATACTTTGTAAGAAAATCAGTGGATTTGCTTCGATTAATATTGTGAAAAAATAACATAGAAAGGGCCAATAAACTGGACCTAATTATAGTCATTTCTTTATCAAGGAAATGACCAACAAGTTTGTAAAGTCTAGCCCTTTTTCTATGCAAGAAGAGGCCTTCAAGGACAATCTGTAGAATAAATTATCGATAATGGCATCTCCAAAGTGACTTGCTACCATCGATTCTGCAATAGCTCGTACTTGTTTTGCTACGTGTTTTCCTCGTTTCTCCAAATCTCCATTCCCTTCCTTAAAATCAACATCCCATCTTATCTCTAATTCTTCTGCTTCTCTCACACTAAATGATCCCTCATTTTCTATCACTTTCAGTACTTCCTCAAGAGGAGGAGCATATAACGGAAGGTTGTATGAATCTAACGTAGACTGTGCAATTATTCCCTGCAAAACATTTAAACATTTAGATAACCAAATCTCAATTAAAAAGTAAATTCATAACAATTAAAACGGACAATTAAAGCACCTCATTAGCCATATCCTCAAGCGATTCTCCAGTTAACTGCCAAATTTCTATACTGAACTTATTGGAAGGATTTTTCGAATTTTGAACATGAAAAGTAAGTACCATACCGCCCCTACAAATCACCTCTTCTGATCTTAACTTGAGAAACGTTGTAAAATCTTTTTTGAACTGCTCCAAATATAATTCATGAACAATTGGCGGACTTGTTTTGGCCACGCAAATATTTCCTTTGTTCAACGGAATCCCATCTTCAGTTACAAGCCCTTTGGGTACCTGAAACATAAAAAAGAAATGGAAAGTTTTAAAAAAATATTTTGAACTTACTGGTATTGTTTTGTTTGCGGAATGGAAGGGAAAATTGCAACGTAATGAACTTGCCGATCTGCAATTGAATATACACAATGGAGAGTTTTTCCCTTGGAAGCTTGCAATGGTAAATTATTCCCTTGCAAGTTTGCAATAGAAAGGAAAATCCTTAGCAGATTGATCTGCAAGGGCTCTTAGTAAAACATAACATTTTCCGTTGCAAACCATTTTCGCAACGGAATTATGTTTTGCAACTGAATTTCGCTGCAAATCAGTGATTTTCTTCTAGTGGATTTAATTTCAGTTTGTGAACCAAATGACAAATTTCAGTCATAGAACCTGAGAGCACCAATGGAGACCACAAGAAGAATGAAGGAAGTGAAGAGAATTTTTGGGAAAGAGTTTTGTGTAGAAACTGCCAGGCATAGCACCAATCAGACATGTTTCAGGCTTTCTGTCCTTGTTTTTCTCCATTAATTTCACATGAAATTCGGGAACCAATGAACCGAAAATCGTGTTGAAATCAGTCCCCGGAAGATCATTCAAGAAAACCTGCAAAACTGGAGGTTTATTGTTCAACCGATCACAAGTTGAATCGATTGTTTCAATCATTTCCCAAAGGGGCAACAGCGTATTGGGTCCTGAAGAGCAACCCATGTCTGCAATTTTTAAGCATTCTGTCTCGCTTTTTTCACACACGTGTGCTATGCTTTCTGTTAATATCGGCCTGGCTTTTACAATCACATGTGTCTGCATTTAACACACCTTTGTTAACATTGCTGGAAAAATGCAGAAAAATTAAAATTATTACAAAAAAATTATGTAAAGATAAGGAGGAAAAGAAGTACTTGAAAAGTTGAGTTGTGGTAATAGCTCAATTCTCCATCTCCTCCATTCATGTGAAGAACTTGTTGAACTTCCATTGTTATTTTCACCTTACGCTACAATTGGCACAATTATACTCCAATTTTTTATTTTTTTTTGGGAAATGAACAATTTTAAAATTATTTATTAATTGTTGATGATGTATAATGACAATAATTCAATGGTTGCTCTGAAAATTTCCATGTGCATAGGTCATACTGATTGACAGATTTGGGTGATAGAAATTATTAATTATTTATTTTTATTTAGCTAGCCGGCTTGAATAAGCAAGTGAAATCGTGACACTCCGTGAGCAACGCAAGTTGAGATTGTGGAAAGGGATTCGTGTTTGAATTTCATTAAATCTAATATTTATCAAATCTCGAGATGCAAAATTTGGTATACAATCATACTTAAACCAGGATGCTATTTTTCAATGAAAAGTATAATAAAACAACTGAAGTTGAAAAATATTGAATTCCAAAATTACTTAAACTTTAATCAAATGAGCAAAATTTATACACCATTGGATTTGCAAATACAAAAACTTAATTTAAAATCATTAAGTGTGTTGTGTGGCTAAAAATGTCATTTCTCTTTTAAGAATATTAGTTAAAAAATGTTAATATTGTTAAATAATAGTAGAAATATAATAGTATCTTGAGACCACTACTGTTTTTTTCCACTTACTTGAAAGATATCAATAAAAAAAATAAAATTTTCCTTAAGTTTTAATGAAGTAATTATGAACGGGAATTAATTTAAAACCTTTTTATTCCAAAAAAATTCCAATACATCTAAAAGGGATATTCTACAACCCTCCCACGTAGACATGTGGTATCCGTCAGGTGAAGTTCACTGCCTTCGGCGTCCTTGGATTCTGCAAAACAAGTCCTTGACATGAAGTATTTCCAGCGAAAACCCTCCGATGATAAAATTAATGATTTGGGAGGGGTGGTATGTGTGTATTTTCAAAATAGCAGTTACCTTCAAAGTGAGAGATTGTCTTACTATATATAGGAAATTGTATAATGATGGCCTGCGAGATCCGCCTGTGAGTTGTCCGCAAGTGGTAAGCTGCTTGGGATCTTTTCCGTCGTCGGAGCATTAAATGTTTCCCCTCTGCTAGTCAGGTGTGCATTTAATGTGCCAGTGGAGAGATAAGGAGTGCGCTTAATCGGCCAAGGTCGTGTTGAAGGTGCTTCAGCACAGACGCGGAGGGTTTTGATGAAGGAGCAATGCGGCCTTGAGGCCTCGGCCTTAGTTGAACCATGGGCGCTGAGGGGGCTTCAGCTCATCCACATTTCAACGCTGTTAACATGCTTCTTGGTAAAGGGCACGCTCTTTTGCTGAAACATAGTTTGCTGAGAAGCCCCTCTTTACTGAGCCAATGTATGATATTTGAGCTTTGATGGACCTTGATATCAATATGTGTCATGACTTTAATGTTGTGAGTCAATACAATAACATCAAGAGGCAATATATATACACACACACACATTTAGTTGCATTAAGATAACAAAAAAATTAGTGTAGCTCAAGTGAGTTCGAAAGGAAGCTTCACTGTTAGTGTTATCCATCTTTTTCCTTTCACATTTTCTTTTTTTATCCTTTTCACGGTTTTCCCCTTCCGTTATGTTTCGTTTCATACAAATACATTTATCAAACTTAACTTTTCCCTTTCTTTATTTCATCTACATTATGTTCTCATTTTTATGGCTTTCAATTTCAACACGATAAAATATCTGAAATTAATAAAAGAATCAATAACAAAAATTATAATTTTAAACATATTACTTATTTTACAGAAACCGAAACATCTATAGATAAATTTTTGTTACAAGATTAGCTCGGTCCATTAAATTATGGCCCCCCTCATGTCAAACCTTGGATCCGCTCCCTGCATGCCAACACAACAATTACAATACATCGATTCTCATTTTGATAGTGACATGAGGCTGTGATGTCCTGCCTAATTTTTATTGCTTCCATTTGAAAAAAAGAGTTAAAATATCTTCAGATCTTGCTTACACAAGAAAATGGAAATAAGCAATACATGATATAAATATAAGTACGAAAGTATATAACGCAACAACTGTTAAGAAAACAGACAAAACAAGATTCCCACTCACAAGACAAAGGTAAGTGACTACAACTCAGCTCAACCATTACAATCACTACAACTCAACCATTACAGTCACTACAGCTCAACCATTACAGCTTTAGTTAATATTGTAATATCTCATATGCAGTATAAATATGTGTAATGTAACATCAGAAAAATCAATGAAATACATTCATTCCTTATCAATTCCAAGTGCCATCTAGTTAACAACAACATAGCTAATAAAATTCAGAAATGAAGTTGCATCATTTTCTAGTCATGGAAAAAACCACGTGGTTGAAAACACCAATTCCCTTTTCCAAGTAATCAGCTGCTTTATAAGACAACCTATCATATAAATTCCTCAACAATTCCTTCTCCAAATCGATAGATTATCATCGATTCCGATCCAGCTCGCATTAACCCAGCAACATGTTTGCCTCTCTCCCATTTATCAAACACCAGCTCTTTGTTATACTATCCTCTATGCTCACATCCCAACTCAGCTTGAATTTGTCTACTTTTTCGAGCTTAAACGTGTCTTCCCTTTGATCAGTTGAGTAATTTCTTCAGCAGAAGGATATATAATACAATGGAATATTCTAATCGTCCGACATGGATTGCTCGATTCGCCCCTCCTAGCCATATCATTGAGGTTTTTTCCGATTAGAGGCCAAAAATCAAAACCATGGATGCATCAAGGACTGTCATTTTTAGCGTGAGTGTTATTACCATTCTACCCCCTGTAACTACTTCTGCTGAACGTGAAATTGAGAAACTTGTGAAGTCCTATTGGAATTGGTTCGGATATGCTTTTTGGACAGTTTCAGGACTCGATTCTGCTACACATATATTAGCTCTGTTTAATGAAATCCCTGTGTTTGATTCACCAGCCCATCTGGCACCTGTTACACGTCCACCTATAGAGGGGCTGGTGAATGAAACAGGATTTTGGTCAGCAATTGAATTAAGAAGCTATAATTCAATTTGATGAATATGATGAGACCTGAAATAATTCAAGCTGTTTTGCCCCTCTCCTCCATTCATGTGAAGAATCTGCGGAACTTCCATCGTTTCTTTTCCTGATAAATTCAACAGCTTTCTCCTGTTTAACGCTGAAAGACCTGCAATTCCATACAAAAGGGGGAAAAATTTATTTTGTTTCATTCTAAAATGATATAATGGAATACTAATTTTATTTATGAGTTTAAATTATTTTGTATCAGTTTAAATTAAAGCTCCATTTGGTGTTCAGTTTTGAGTTTATGGGAGAAAGAAAACCCCAAATTTCAGAGAAGTCCAGAAATAATAATAAAAATACTTGTAATTCAACATAATCTACAATAGGGATAGATAGAACAAACGAGAAATTTGAGTTGACTAGTCAGCTACTACAGAATGATAACTTTATATTGATCAACAATATAATTAATTATTATTTTGACCAAACTGGCATTAGCTGGTATCAATTATTACGTTGAATCCAAATTTTATTTTGATTGAAAATTCAAAATTTGAAGATACAAAAGTTGCAACATTTTCACATAAAATCAAATTGAATTTCAATTGAATTTATTCAAATTTTTACTTCCCAAACACAATATTTATATATTAACTTTATAGTAGAGTAAAAAAGAGGGCAGGAGAGATTACACACAATTGGAAGCGGAGTCCCCGGAGCCTATATTTTTCATAAATAAATAGATGATTCTGTTAAACTATCGATCGAAACTCAATTAATGTTGAAATTACCAATAGCTTCTAGACAAATATTATAATTTGGGAAGAAATTAATATTATATAGCTTAATAAATCAATAATTAGGCTTAGGTTTAATGGTCACCACCTTTGGAGAATCTAAAAAATATGGGATTCACAATCAATAAAATTAAAAAAAACATTCCTATATTGCTAAAAAATCCATCAATGGTAATTGTTGCTTACACAATTAAATTAATTGTCTTAATAAATTATCATAGGTGGCAAATATTTTAGCCTAAAAAACAATAAATTATCTGTACAAATGAAAAACTTATTAAGAACACATTTTACTTATGAATGGTACGGATCTATTGCAACCAGATCCATGAAATCTAAATTGAGCACATATTTCATTTAATCTGAATTAGATCATAAATGCTAGCTATCTACCGAAAATATCAATAAGCCGCCTCCCTACTATTCGACAATGAATGCTTAATAAGTTCTGAATTGATATCATTCAGAAAATTTTGGTTTGGACTGATTTTTAAATTAATTATTTTTTGTCTCAATTTAGACTTTTCATATAATTTGACTTCCATGAATAGATTAAGCAAGTTACAAATTTGCAATTATAAATGAAAATGCATTGTTCAATCTGTAAATTAAATAAGAGATGCATGTAATATACTTTTCATTTTGGTCTTTGTCCCACACAATAGTGTAATTGGAAATTTAAATAAATGACTGATTTCGTTAACTTTTATAAATGAAATTGACATATGTAAAATGCAAACAATATAATTAGAATAATAAAAAGAGTTCATATGTAAGTAATGGTATTTCATTAGAAATTACAATTTTTTCTCTCGGTGACGGGTATTTTTTGTC
Organism: Euphorbia schlechtendalii; assembly: GCA_949673415.1. Lineage (NCBI taxonomy): Eukaryota > Viridiplantae > Streptophyta > Magnoliopsida > Malpighiales > Euphorbiaceae > Euphorbia > Euphorbia schlechtendalii. The sequence continues at coordinate 10,945 of CATIWQ010507895.1, forward strand.
ACGATTCTCATATATCTACCACAAATTCTGCTTTTAAAATTTTAATATTGAGATTTGTTTTTGCATGACTGATTAGTTAACGAAGAATAAAATTTTTCTAAATTTATTTTTCTATTTTACATTGTCCAAAAAATGTTTAACGTCTCTCGCATCTCAAAAAAAGATTTATTTTCTTTTTTCTAATCCATCATGCTTGCTATTTCGATACAAGAGAAAATGTAAAATTCCTTTCTTATATTTTTTATTAGTGCCTCGCCTCGATGACGTAGAAGAATACCCTGTCTGAAAATCCTTATTTATTATCATTTTTTTTCCAAATAAAATACACGAACTTTTCAATTTTATTATAAATCACACCATTCATTTGAAACAACAGCATAAATGAATCGATATACTGACACTATTGATTTTCTCATTATCAATAGACTCGCATATTCTCATCGAACTTCGCAAACCCCTTGCCTATCATCTTTCTTAATCTTTGATCATGGAAACAACAACGTTGTGGAACAATCCCGTTCCATTGATCAAACCATCAACCACCTTCAAGGATAATCTAGAAAATAAAGTATCGATAACTGAATCTCCACAGTGAGTCGCTAGCATGGGTTCCGCAACTGCTCTCATGTTATTCACGACGTATTTCACCCTCTCCGATTCATCGAACACAAATTTTTGGTTACCATCCTCGATGTTGGCATCCCAACTTAATTCAAATTCTTCTGTTCTTTTCATGCTGAATGAACTTTCCTTTTCAATCACATCTCTCACTTCATCTAAACTTGGAGTATACAACGGAACATTGTAATCGTGCAGTTTCGATTCTTCAATCATTCCCTGCTCCAAGTTTATTAACATTAGTATAATATTAGCATTTTAAAGTGAATCTAACGGCAAACCACTCTCCTGAATGTGTCGAAGAAAGAAGAGAGAAAGCAATTACCTTGTCAACCATGAGTTTGAGAGTATCTCCAGTTATTTGCCAAATTTCACAAAAAGGACTTTTATCACTTCTAGCCATGAAAGTAATCACCATTTGACCTCCGTAGACCATCTTCTCCGACCGTAATCGCAAAAAATTCATAAAATCTTTTTCGAACTGATTCCGATACGCATTATGTACACTTTCTGGGCTTGATTTCGCCACGCACAGATTCCCTTTGTTTAATGGAATCCCACATTCAGTTACAAGCCCTTTGGGAACTTGAGAACACCAATGGAGAATGTAAGAAGAAAAACAAAGTGCAAAGATTCTGGAGGTAACTGCCTTTCATAGAAACTACCCAGCATTGCAACTATGAAGCAATGCTCTAACATCTTATTGGCCTTTTCTTTCTTAAAACCGGACAGCAGTGACCTGAAAATGGTGTTAAAATCGTTCCCTGGAAGATAGTTGACGAAAATCTGAAGCATGGGTGGTTTCGTGCTGAATGCAGCAAATGTCGAATCGATAGATTCAATGATTTGGTGAAGGGGAAGAAGTGTGTTGGGTCCAGAAGAACAACCCATATCTGCCATTCTCAAGCACTCATCTTCCATGAATTTTTGGTATACTTGTACAATGCTTTGTTCTAGTATTGGCTTTATTCTCAAAATCACTTTCTTCTGCAATAGTGAGTTTGTGAAGTAGCTATTCTGGCCTTCTCCTTCATTCATGTGGAGATGTTGTGGAACTTCCATGGCTGGAGTTTCAGAGTAAGCAGACACTTTTTGTTTTTCAAGTGGGCGAAAACTACACATGCATAATTATTATATTTATGTAACTTTTTAATTTTCGATAGCTGGACTGACTGCTTAGTCAGATTCACATGCACCGTTATTATATTTATGTAAAAAAATGGCTACACATCTTGGAACCATGAATTTGTCCCTAAACAACTTTTCTTCTTTGAGTATTTAAAATTTTCAAATATTCCCTTGAATTTTTACAAAGTGCATGTTAGTATCTTAGTGTAATTAGATTGATTAGTTGACTAATGCAATTGTAATATTTCATCGACCAAGTTGAGAGATTGCGGAATGCACACTTGTTCGGGTTCTATAACGATACCGGGCAACTGATAAGTGCAAATAATATCAAGAAAATACAAGTATAAATGGCTTTAAAATCATCCAATTCGGAGTTGAATTGTAGAAATTATAAAGGTTTTTTTTATTTTTGCAGGTTGCTATTAATGGTAAGCTGCTTGCTGAAGAAACCAGAAAGAAAGTAAGAAAATGGGTTGTATAAGGCTGTTGGACATGACCCACGACCCATTAAGGGAGAGGAAGCCCAATCTACTTTTGAAGCTGATATTTTGGAAAGGAAGTTGACCAAATTGATCTTGAAATGTTGGAGAAGCTTCATTGGCTTGTTGAAGACGCCATTTGTGATTGTGGTGTAGGAATTTTTTGTAATATTTTAAGTGCAAGTGGATGTTCTAGATTGGCTCATTTGCACCTATAAATAGGAGACTTCTCTTTTTGGAAAGGAGCTTTTGGATTGGCTCTTTTTAGTATTGTGGTGTCACTTTAATCACTTTAAATTGAATATTCTGTTTTTCATGTTCAAATTGTTATCTTATTTATTGCTTTCGTGTTTTATCATGTCTTTTGCTAACTACCTCTCCAGCAGGTATGCCAGCAAGCTGATTGGGCTGTTAAGAGGTTTTATTAACTTTCTTCTTTTATTTTAACATCATCTTAAGATTGATTGTTCTGTGTTTGATCTTCAACGTCTCATAAGTCTAACCAAACTTATGTTTAGAGGAATAAAGAAGAACCGAAAAGTGAATTGTGAACAGGGAACTAACACAAAACACACTTCACACTTGATAGAATTACTGAAAAAGTAATTCAGAAAATGTTTTCTATTCTCTGTAATTCGTATATTTGGTTGCTGTAATTAAGATGCCTTATATAGGCTTTACAGTGAGTGAGAAATGACTTTTCAGACAATTTAGAAAATGAAACACAGCTGGAGTTGTTTGATGATTTTTTTCTTCCTTAATTTGTGGCTTTGACTTGGGAGATGATAATTGAGAATCTGATCCCAAATCTTTTCTTTTCAACACTCCCCCTCAAGTTGAGTAGTGGGATTTCCGATACACAACTTGCACAGGATTTCTTTGAACACCTTCCCATTAACTGCTTTTTTGAGGATATCATCCAACTGATCTTCTGATTGTACAAAACGTAGTTTTACAATTCCTTGCTCGATCTTTTCTTTGATGAAGTGTCTATCAACTTCCACATGCTTTGTTCTATCGTGTTGGACTGGGTTTCCTGAAATCTGGATGGCTGCTTAGTTATCACACATTATTTCACAGGTATTGGTTGGTGGAAAGCTAATTTCTGTTAAAAGCTTTCTTAACCAAAGGATCTCGGTTAGTCCTCGAGCAATTCCATGAAATTCCGCTTCTGTGCTTGATAAAACAATCACCTTTTTTTTTCTTGCTTCTCCATGTGACTAAATTATCTCCTACAAAGGTAAAGTAGTCGGATGTTGATCTCCAATCAACTGGGTTTCCTGCCCAATCAGCATCAGTGTATCCTGCTATATCCAGATGTCAATGTTTTTTAAACAGAAGCCCATGTCCGGATGTACTCTTAAGATATCTGATGATTCTCCATACAGCATCTATGTGATCCTTTTGAGGTTGATGCATAAATTGACTAACAACTCCTACGACATAGGATATGTCTGGTCGTGTATGTGAGAGGTAGATAAGTTTTCCTACCAGTCGCTGGTATTGCCCTTTGTCTACAAGCTCTGCTTCCTCCAGGATTTTCAGTCTATGGTTGACTACCATGGGTGTGTTAGCTGGTTTACAATCGAGCATCCCTATTTCCACTAGTAGATCTAGAATGTACTTCTTTTGACAGATATAAATTCCTTGAGTTGACCTTAGTGCCTCAATTCCAAGAAAGTACTTAAGTCTTCCCAAGTCCTTCATTTCAAATTCTGTGAAGAGGTTTTCTTTTAACTTGTTGATTTCTTCTACGTCATTTCCTGTAATGATCATATCATCAACGTAGATAATAAGACAAGTTACCAATTCACCTTTATGTTTCAGAAACAGTGTATGGTCGGAGTTGGATTGTTGGAAGCCATATCGTTTCATTACAATTGTGAATTTTCCCAACCATGCCCTGGATGATTGTTTTAACCCATATATATATTCCTTCAGTTGACAAACCTCTCCCCCTTTAAACTCTGTTTTGAATCCTAGTGGAGCATCCATGCAAACTTCTTCTTTTAGTTTACCATGCAGGAAAGCATTCTTAACATCGAACTGGTGAAGTGGTCATTCTTTGTTGGCGGCAATTGAGAAAAGTACTCGAATGGTATCAATTTTTACCACTGGTGAAAATGTTTCAGAGTAGTCGATTCCATAGGACTGTGTGTATCCCTTTGCCACTAGTCGTGCTTTGTATCTCTCAATAGTTCCGTCTGGCTTGTGTTTCACTGTATATACCCATCGACATCCGACGGTACTCTTTCCTGTAGGTAGAGTACATTTTTCCCATGTATTGTTTTTGTTGAGAGAATTCATTTCTAATTCCATTCCATTTTTCCAGTTTTTTTATAGCATAGCTTGTTCAGTTGCGTTCGGGATTTCTTCCTTGCATATAGCTATGATGAATGCTTTGGCTTCGTCAGTTAGGCTCCCCCTTACAATGTGTGCTGCTGGGTATCTGGATCTCTGGGCTTCTTTCTCGGGATAGTACTTTTCTCACGGGATGCCTCTGTTTACCCTGGGGGGTAGGATATATCTTCCTAGCCTTTCGGGTTCTGTCACCTATTCGATTATATTATCCAAATCATTTTTAATTTGCACAGCAGAATGAGTTTCTCGTACCTCAGACATTAGGTTAGGGTGATTACTGGTTGATGGACTAGATTTTGATGACTGTATGGAAGTATAAGAGGATTGCTCACTAATACTGTTTTCTGGGAGTATTACATTATGTGTTACATCTTTTGAGATCATTATTTCATTGGGGTGTTGGGTCTAGTAACCAGCTAAGCATGTCAAACTTTGAATTCTCCCCCTGACCGCTGAGTTGGGTGTTGTAAAAATATTCAGTTTCAAGGAAATTCATCATGGTGTACATGTGGTTGGTTTTTGGATTATAGCATCGATATCTCTTTTTGTCAATACCTTATCCAACAAAGACATACTTTTCAGCACATGGGTCAAATTTGGTTTGGTTAATTTTGGGAATGTGGACATACACAGAGCATCCGAATATTCTTGGTTGAAGGGTTAGTATTGGAGGAATTTTGGTAAAGTTGGCCAAGGTTTGAATTGGGGTTTGAAGGTTAAGAATTTTGGTCGGGAGTCTATTTAGAAGGTAGGTTAAAGTGGCTAAAGCTTCTGGTTAGAAGGTTTTTGGTATTTTGGATTCGATGATAAGGGATCGGGTCATTTCGAGAAGGATTCGATTTTTTCTTTCAGCAACACCATTTAGTTCTAGTGTATGTGGATAGGTGGTTTGATGAACAATTCCTTGATTTTGGCAGAAAGATTTCATGGCTGTGTTGATGAATTCCCCCCCATTATTAGAATGTAAGGTTCTAATAATTTTGTTAAATTAGGTTTTCACCATGGTATGGAAGTGGATAAATTTTTCGATTACCTCAGATTTATTTTTTAAGAAATAAATCCAAGTCATACATGTGCAATCATCAACAAATATGAAAAATACCAGAAAAAATGTCCACCAACAATTGGTGATGGTCCCCATACATCAGAGTGAATGAGAATAAAAGGCACATCCATTATAGTATTATTTGGTTTAAAGGTTTGTCTATGACTCTTTGCTAACACACATGTTTCACAATGGACCTTTTTATTGGAATTGAATAACTTTGGAAATAAAATTTGTAAATAACCTGTAGATGGATGACCTAGTCGTCGGTGCCATAACCATGCTTCTCTGTTTGTGGTACCATGAGTGAGTAAGACAGTATTATATTGAGCAACCTCATCTACGTAGTACAGTCCTCGATGTTCAATACCACGCCTAATAATCATAACTGTCCTGATGTCCTGTAATACACAGAAAGTACAGTGCAATTGAGTTCCCTTGTGACATGGCTAATTGATAATAATTTGTGAGACAATGATGGGACGTAGAGGCAATTTGATAATTTTAAATTGGGTGAAATATGGATTGTTCTGGCCCCATGAACTGAAATACTTTCTCCATTTATTGCGATAACCTATTTTTTTCGGGTTTTGTTGGTGTTTGAATATCCCCGGGATCGAAAATCATGGTATCCGTGGCTCCACAGTAAAAAATCCAAGATGTATTCTTGAAATTTTGATTTTGGGCCATATTTGCAAAGGTTTGTGTTTTAATTGGGCTGATTTGGATGGGATTTGGTTTGTTATGGCCGGTTTTGTCAAAACAAAAAATCTGTGGGCAATTGTGTGAGTAAGAGGAATTAAAAGGGTCAATTTGCAAAAAATTAAATTTAGAGGGACTAAAATAAAAACCTTCTCACTATAAAAACCCTTGTTAGAGTTAGGGTTTTTTAACCCTTCTGCTGCCATGAGTTCAACTCCTCCCTCTGCTGCTCGGTTGCCGCCGCTGCAGTCGGCGGCTTTTGAGCTGCCCACGGCGGTGGCGACCTTGCCTCTGATTTCGGTGCTTTGTCCCTTCTTCTTGCTCTTGTCTGGCCACCAATCAGGGTATTTGATTACTTCAAAACATCCCTCTTTAGTGTGTTTTGTTTTTCCACAGAGAGTACACTTGAGTTCCGATTTGTCTTGCCGGAATGATGTGCCTTTTCCGGGGCCAGACCTCCTTTGTCCTTGCACCACCATGGCCTCTGCTCCGATGGTGTTTAGTCCGCTGCCTATGCCGCCAATTTTTATCGCGGTTTCTGCTTCAAGTATATTTGTTCGAGCAACCTCCTTTGTAACGGTAACATATGCCTCCTCCAGTGACGGTAACACTCCTTGCCTCAGGATTTCTCTTTTTATCTGATTATGTTCTTGATCTAGTGTGTTTAGAAATTGGAATAACTTCTGTTCTTGTCGGATTTTGTTGTATGTGGCTATGTCTGTTGCTAAAACCATTAGATTTGGCTCCCTTCTGTCGATTTAGCCCCAAACTCCTTGCAAGGTAATCCATAATCCTTCTAGAGGCTGTCCATTTTTCTTCATACTATTGATTTTTGAATGAAGGTCAAACTTTTGAAGTTTGTCTTTGCCACTACTGTAAGTAGTAGCAAGTGTTTTCCATAATTCTCTAGTTATTGGGAATTCGGTTAAGTTACTGGCTAGTTGAAGCTCAATATTTTGAATGAGCCAAGAGAAAACGACTAAATCATTTTGTTCCCATTTGTCGAAGGATTCATCTTCAGTGTTTGGAGGAGCTAGAATTCTGGTCAAATGGCTCAGTAGAGCTTTTGATTTCCCACTAATTGCGACTCTCATCATATGAGACCATAACGCATAATTTTGATTATTCAGTTTTATGTTGATGTTGAGATTATCTAACAAAGTCTGCTTTTGATTGTTGAGGCAGGATTTTAATAGGTTTGCTATTTGGGCTGACAAGTTATCGTTGCTGCCCTCAGTTTGAATCTTCGAGCTGCTATCTCTTGATACGGTAGCCGAAGACTGCTGGGTTTTTCCAAAGATAGGTGTTTTTTCATCGTTTCCGGACATGGTAGCTTGCTGCCTAAAGGTAAGCTTGGCAAATGATGAAATTTGCAGATTATGGTCCTAGAATCGTAAAATGCTCTGATACCATGATAGAATTGTTGAAAAAGTAATTCAGAAAATGTTTTCTATTCTCTGTAATTCATATATTTGGTTGCTGTAATTAAGATGCCTTATATAGGCTTTACAGTGAGTGGGAAATGACTTTTCAGACAATTTAGAAAATGAAACACAGCTGGAGTTGTTTGATGATTTTTTTCTTCCTTAATTTGTGGCTTTGACTTAGGAGATGATGATTGAGAATCTGATCCCAAATCTTTTCTTTTCAACAACACGCATCGAAAGGAATTAGGAGTGTGCTAGGGGTTTCTATTAAATTTAATAGAATGCTTTCTTGTTCTTGATGCTTAAAGCGTAACTCGCAAGTAGAGAAATCCTGGAGTGAAACCTTATAGAATCTAAGCAATATGATAGTATGCTGAGCTTAGTGAATTTAGTGCAAGACACCTTAGATCTACATGCTAAAACATGTTAGAATAGTAGAAGGAAGTTGCCTATAAGCCTGTTTAACTTGCTGGTGATGCCTGTGCCTTTATTTATTGTTAATTTCAATCACAACAATCTGTTTTCAGTTTAAATCAATCATAAATTTCACTGCTTTGTTTATTTTACTCATCTATCATATTCTCGTGACTTGTTAACTTGCCAATTTACTTAAAAGATTTAAATATTTCCCTTGCTCCTTGTGGGATGACACTTGATCTTGCCACTTGCTACTAAAAACGAACTAGTATACTTGCTAGGTACATTCGGGCATCATCAGCAACGCCCTCGAGAGCTGGGTCTAGGGTTGGCAGCCCCTGGCGGGATCGAGTTGCTGGGATAGCTCGAACAGAAAAATTTTCTAGTTATTACTACGAAAAGTCATGTTTTTTTAACCAAAATCCTGTCATTTTTCCAAAAAGTTATGTATTTTCGAAACCTGCTTTTTCCCGAATTTTTCAATCGGGTAAATTAGAATTTCAATAAGAACTTAGAATACAAATTTGTTCAGAAAAGATGAAAAATGAACTGTAAATGTTTATTGCAGGTTTCGAAAATACATAACTTTTCGGGAAAAAGTAGGTTTCGAAAATACATGACCTTTCGGGAAAATGACAATTTTTTGTTCAAAAAACATGACTTTCCGAGATAATAACAGAAGATTTGTTTGTTCGAGCTAACCTGATACCTTGACCCCAGCCGGGAGCGCTGCCCCCAGACCCCTGTATCGTAATAAAATTAGAACAAATGCGCACTCCGCACTCTCCTAACTTGTTTAATTAAATATTACGATTGCGTTGTTCAATTAGTCGATCCAATTACATTAAAATACTAACATTTTACGTGAAAAAAGCCGATGAAGTCCAACATCATTATAAAAATATAGATTGAGATTTATCGCAAGGAATCTCCGTTTAAAGAATACGAGAGAATAGTGAAAGATAATAAATGGCTAATGCATATTATTCATTTAAAAAAAGCAAAATAAAGAATGGAAAAACAAGTCAGTGAAGTTGATGATAAAGAAAAACTTCATTCTTAGAGTCTATTTAATATTGTTTTTCAAGCTATTGTCTCAATGAATTGCTCTTACAAACTTTTTATAGAATTAAATATTTTGGCTTTGAATAACATATTTTAATCTTTCTGCATATTATTTTATTAGGAACTGTCTAACTTGTTTTTTCCAAAATAAACTCTGCTGTTTATAGGAAAAGTTTGAAAATGTACTCACTTGGGAAAGCACAGTTTTACTGATATTTCAACAAATCTGAAAATTTTGAAGGGTTATCTTTAAGAGATGGACAATTGTTCAATTAATTATTGAGTTGCCCACGGTATTTTTTTATATAATTCTGTTAGAAGCCTGTCCCAATCTGAAGTAGTCACAAAAAAATATTATTGTATATAGATTTGCCCATCATATTCAGATGTCTCAAACAGTTAACATGATGCATGAACCTTGGATTGAGTTTCAAGTTGTGCTTGTGATCAATATCTATTGTCATTTCTTTCACATATTTT
>CATIWQ010507955.1:0-13036 GCA_949673415.1 Euphorbia schlechtendalii
TTTTCTCTTTTCTTTACTTTTCTTTTTCATATTTTTTAGACTAGTTAGTTGTTTGTTTAGTTTTTCATTTTTTAATAAAATCTCTCACAATTAGGACATTGTGTTCTTTAGTGTGGGGGACAATTGTAAATCCCTGTATAATAAAAAAAATAAAAAAAATCGAAGAATTTGAAAGTTTTTGTTGATTTTCATGTTATTTATCCACTATCTATTCTTATACTTTACTAACATTTATCCAAGGTTATTGTGAGTGTTAGGTATTTCAAGTTTGATGTTAGTGCACAACATTTATCAATTTGCAAGGATGAGTGGTGAGTAACATTTGAAAGCAACATTCCAAGTAAGTTTCGATATATACTTGCAGTTATCATCATTTTTCTATCTTGATAAGAGGTATTGACAACACGTATACTTTATGTGAACAAATTTTCGGCACCATTAATATATAGCCAAAATTCTTTGCAAAAAAGTTATTAAACTTATCAGTAGAAAAGTGGCGAACAGCCTCCTAGAAGGAGCATGGCTTCAACTTTTTATTTCGTATAAGGGATATGCGCCGTTTGTATTCCATCATTTCAATGAGGGTCTGCTCTCACCGTTCTTCAAGGAATCCAGGTTGTGCCAAAGTAGATCTTCATTGGAGGCTCCTTCGATGTAATTCGCTACTCGCACACTAGGTGTGCCCATGTCTACCAGGACAACCGCTTCCATTTTGTAGGTTAGTAGAAAGGGTGTTTCGCCTATCTCTGTTCGCAGGGTGGTCTTGTATGATAAAAGGACGTTATTTAGCTCTTCTAACAAAGTCGAACCATGATCGTGAACCCTTATCTTGAGTCCCTCCAAAATGGTTTTGTTAGTGACCTCTGTCATACTGTTCATTTGGGGATGGGAGACACTGGAGAAGCGAAGTTTTATTTTAAGCCGTTGACAAAAGCACTTGAAAGCATAGTAGTTGAATTAGGTTACGTTATCTGCAATTAAAGTGTGCATGATGCCAAATCACGACATTATGTTTTTGCTGAAGAAGGATGTCACTTGCTTTGGCTTGATGGAGGATAGTGGCTCAGCCTCTACCCACTTAGTGAAGTGGTTTACTGCTACGATGACCCAATGTTTTGCTATTTGGCCCTTGGCAAGGGACCAACGAGGTCCACGCCCCACAAGGTACAAGGCCATACCACCTAAATGACCAATCGGGGTCCTGAGGATGTTGAGGTGGTTTTGGCGTATTCTTGACATGACTTGCATGATTGGACTAAGTTTTTTACGTCAGGCTCAATTGTTGGCCAATAGAAGCCCTAAAGTTTACCCTTCTTACCATCACATCTTTCTTTTCGTGCGAGCCGCAGAGTCCCTTGTGCACCTCACTCAAAACATAATCAACATTGATTCGCCCAACACATTTCAGCAAAAGGTGTGTGATGGACTTTCGGTACATTTTCTCGCTGATGAAAGCCTACCAGAATGATTTTCGCACTATCTTTTATGCCTCACATTCATCCTCTGGGAGTTCATTATTTGTCACGTATTTGAGAATGGGTGTGAAGCACTCCTCCTCTGCATCTATCTACATTATTTCTACTGATGTTATGCTCGACATCCATATTTCTGGCGGGATACATGGTAACAAGATTTCCTATTCTTCGCTTGATGCCCCCTTTATTAGTATATCAGCCTCCGTGTTCAGGGCTCTAGGGATTTGCATGATGGTCATCTCTATTCCTTCGATGCTGATTTCTTTAATGAGAGATGTTATCACAGAGAGGTATTGTCTCATGGCGCTATTTTTAGCTTTATACTCTCCACCGAATTACTTAACCATCAAGCCTAAGTTGCTGAATATGCTTATGAGTTCAGGCTTAAGGGCCTTGATGATTTCTAGCCTGAAGATCAGCGCTTCATATTCGAACGCATTTGGAGGCGCTGAAGTCCAATCTTACTGCCTGTCTAATAACTATGCCCTTCGGCCCTTGAATGAAAATGCCTATACTTGTGGCTGTGCTGTTGGAACTTCTGTTGATAAGTGTATAATTACACTCATTATCTTGGTATTTTTAATCATAAAATGATATGGTTTAAAGTCATTTTACACTTCATATAAAAGATTTCACATGGTATGTAGTTGTTTTTGATGCAAGTGTAGAAACTAGGTGATTCTTGGGAGTAAAATGATCAAAGATGGAATTCCATGTAAGAAGAGTGAAAAAGGTACAAAAAGATGCATAGAACACAAGGAATTGGCTTAGGATCGAAGTTGTCAAAGATCGGTAACGTTGCAAAGTAGAATTATGAAGAAAAGCACATGTCACGATCGTGACACCCATTCGCGGTCGCGACTTGTCATTATTCACAAGCAGAAAGTTGCCAACCAATATTCACGATCGTGACATGTATATCACGCTCATGACTTGTGACGGTTAAGGATAACTATTCTCAACTGCCAACCGCTGGATAAAAACGATCAACCACCATCAACTGCCACCAATTATCAAATGAAAAGACACCTGTTGGAAGCAATCCAATCATGAAAAGGTGCCTATCCGTTGTAGAAGAGGATGAACCTTTGCATCAAATCACAATGAAGTGATGCAACCCTTCGCCAATGGACATGACTCTTCGTTTAGATAGACGTAACCCTAGGCACTCTATAAATAGGGTTCAAAACCAACCAATTTCGTGGCATATGGTAGAGAGCATAATAGATGATATGCGTGACACACATTAGAGAGTGAAAGTTATAGATTTCGCTAGTTCAAAGTGTTAGAGAGAAAAATGTATAAGTGTTTTGATTCTTGTTTCGAACACTAGATTTCTCCACGTATTCGAACGATTGTTGTATGAGTGTAATTACAAAGGACTTATCAATAAAAGTTTCTGTTCTTCAACATTCATTTATTCCATATTCACAAATAATAACATCCTAGTGGAGGTTTTGTACGAGTCGAGACCGAATTCAAAGTAGACGCAAGAATTGCAAGAATTGACGACTCCCATTAAAGAGTGGATATGGTTTGATCAACTTTAGCTTTCACTTGCATACCTGATAACTTTACTTTGTTTTCTACGTATACTTTCTATTTCAAAGTTTATGATATGTTTATGTGTCATAACGAGTATTTCATCTTGCATCATTTATATTAATCAAGTTATATGCTTTCGAGTTGACTTTAAGAGTGATTTGAGGGTTAACAAGATTGTGTATAATCACTGGATCTGTGATTATAACATTGTTTAGTGAGCCAACATTTTTAGAGTGGTAACTTGCTTAATATGGCTATGTGAGAGCGACCCCATACTGAGCATAGTATTATTGTTATCCAGGTTCTTATAAGTGTCATAATTCATTTACCCTATATTTAGAAAAGTCATTTCGTGTGTTGCTCTACGGTGAATTATGGGATATTTGGGTGTCTAGAACCGACTTTGTTGAAGTTATCTAGTGTTTAAAACAACTTTCATTACTTTGCATATTTTACTCTACTATACTTGTTCTTAGGGAATATCTATATGCTTTACATCTAATTTGTTCATGCATCTGTTTACCATTTAAAACCCTAAACTTTCAAATTATTATATTTTCTTTCATCCCATAACTCTAGTTGGTCCTTAGAACCAAATTCCTTCCCTGTGGGATTGATACCTTTTAAAAAGGTAACAAGGAATGGATCATGTATCTCAATACTTTGAAATATTTTCTTTAACTCATCATCTTCCCTTTCTTTCTTGGTTTTTGATACATCGCAACTGTATACTTGCAGTTATCATTATTTTTCTATTTGATATGCAGTACTGACAACACCTGTTCAATTTAGAGCTTTTATATTATCAAAAGAAAAGTGGGGAACAAGTTTTTGGAGCCGTTTTCGTAGATAAGTCTTTCGAAACGATTATAGCCGAAATCTTGTGAACAAGTTTTTGGCACCGTTGCTAGGGAATGCAAGTGCGTTTTAGAGATTAAAAATTTGGAGACTACGGTACGTTTTTATATTTTGTTTTTATTTCATTTATTTATCTCATTGTTATTGTATTTTGTGTCTAAGATGTTTACTAACATGCATTTGGACAAGTTTTGTGGTGATTACATGATTGATAACTTAACTAATACATGCGTAGATGAAATTTGTCATGTTACATCTCATGAAGAGTCAATATCTGAATCCCTTGAAAATTTAGAATCTTCCCGTGAGATAGAAAAATTAGTTAGAGAAGATGATCCGATACCACCTTCTATAGATAAACCACCCTTAGTAGAGTTGAAGCAATTGCCTAGTCATTTGAAGTATGCATTTTTGGGAAGCAACAATAGCTTATCCATTATCATTTCTAGTAAGTTATCTCAATTACAAGAAGAAGCATTATTGGAGACAATAAGGGGTAGAATAAGGGTTATTGGTTGGCAAATTTTCGATATTAGAGGGATTAGGCCTAATATAGTGATGCATTATATTAATTTGGAAAATGATAGTAAAACTAGGATAGAAAGGCAAAAAAGATTAAATCCACACATGAAGGAAGTTGTTAAAAAGGAGATTATTAAGTTGCTAGATGTAGGAATTATCTATCCGATTTCATATAGTGAATGGGTCAGTCATGTCCAATGTGTTCCCAAAAAGGGAGGTATTACTGTTGTTCAGAATGAAAAGGGTAACTTAGTTCCTACCGAATAGCTTTTAAGACACCTATTGGTATGACACCCTACAGGTTGATTTACGGAAAGGCTTGTCATTTATAGGTAGAATTAAAGCATAAGGCTTTATGGGCTTTGAAGAATTTGAATATGGATTTACACAAAGCCGATGAAAGAAGAAAGTTGGATTTAAATGCGTTAGAAGAACTAAGTTTGTCATCATATGAAAATGCAAAGATCTATAAAGAGAAGACAAAACAATGGCATGATGTAAAATGATGAAAAAAGAAGTTTAAGATTGGAGATAGAGTTCTGTTATATAATTCCAGACTTCGCTTATTCCCCGGAAAACTAAAATCTCGCTGGAAGGGACCGTATGAAGTTATTCAGGTATTTGACAATGGGGCATTGGAATTGAAAGACGAAAATGGAGTAGTATATCGAGCCAATGGCCAACGATGCAAACCTTATCTCGAAAATAAATTTGAACAACAAGACGTTGATTTTCAATAACTACACCATAAATCATTACAGGTATGAAAATAGTAAATATTTATTATTTATATTTAACATGTTTGTTTTTCTAAGTTTTTCTAGAACTAAGTCTAAAAATTGAAGAAATAGAAAAATTGAAGAAGGTTGCAACCGCGACTATAGATCGCACCCGTGACATTATGATGTAAAAGCTGCTATTCATGTTGTGAGGACAGTCACGATCATGATAAGACTTCGCGATCGCGACATGGGAAGAATATAACCGTTACAGATCACGATTTAACACATGGCAGATGGCTAAAATTGCCATTAACGGCTAGTTTGAAGGAAAAAAAAGGCTATATTGACTATTTTGGCCAATCAATGACCTATTAGAACTCTATATAAAGCTCTAGTTTGAACCCATAGCCACCACAACTTCTACAAAGTTTTCTACAGTTCTGATTCTTTCATCTCTATTCTTCTACATTCCAAACCTTTTTCAACCTTTACTTCAAAACCAACATGCCTCGTGTTAAGGTAGCCTCCAATAGAAGAGAAATCCCAAACTATCAATAAGAATACGATTGTCCTTTTCCCATTCATTCACGTGAGGAGGGGAAAAGATTCCAAGTTTTGAACAAATTGGAAATCACCTGTATGATCTTTCTTGATATGGTTTTCTTGGAGACTTTAGGCCTCCATGGGCACATGGGGATGTATATCTCTGATTTGGGTTTAAGCACATTTGTGGGAATGCGATTTCCACAAAATCACGAGTGGATTTTGGAATGTCTAGTGACATTCGATTTTGAAGAAAAAAAGAAGAGGGCGATTCAATTTCACAACCAAGGTAGACATTACACCGTCACAAGAGAGATGATGAGTACTTGGTTCGGGTTTGATGTTAAAAATTCATCAAGCATGATGGGTAAGAGAGTTTTCGATCCCAAAAATTCTCCAAATAAACTTATTAAGGATGAGTGTATTCTTCTACTCCACAAATACCTTGCAACTTCGGTATTTTGTCGAGTAGAGAACACCAAAGTCCAAAAGAGAGATTTGTTTATTCTTTCTTGCGCAATGACTAAGCAAAAAGTAGAGTTCATTGATATAATTTGGGACATGATGAAGAAGAATTCAACGAGCATGAGGAACAAGATTGGGGTGGCTGAAATTATCACCGCCATTATAATAGGTGGGCAAAATGAACTCCCCTATGTTCAACAACCTGGTGAGTACTTTCGATATATGGATGGGAGTTACTTAAAGAATACCGAACTTCTTCAAGAGAATGATGGTGTATATTCCTTCTACTTCTTCTCCAACTACACTAAGAAACTAATCTCAACTCATGAAGATTCTTCCACTGGCCCATCTGATCCAACTGCTAGACGTCTTCATGGTTAGGCTCCGATGATTGAAGAAGAAGATGAAGATGAAGAGGACGAAGCTCCGGAAGATTGGAAGGTGAGTATGCAACAAAATTGGACAATTGTCAAATGGAACTTGGAAGATTCTAAAGAAGAGTAATAAATCGATGCTTCGAAAATTACTATCTTTCTTTAGAAAACAAAACTATTAATTTACTCCTAGTCCCCCAGATTCTCCTTCTCAATAAAAATGGGTTTACTCTTTTGTTTACTTTTCTTTTTTCAAATTTTTAGACTAGTTAGTTGTTAGTAAAATCTTTCACAATGAGGATATTGTGTTCTTTATTGTGGGGGGGGGGGGGCATTAGTAAAAAATCCCAAAAATCCAAAAAATCGAATAAATTAAAAAAATTGAAGAATAAAAATTTTCTTGATTTTGGTTTATTTATACATTATCCATACCTATACTATACTAACATATGTTCCAAGGTTATTGTCAGTTATTACAAGTTTGATGTTAGTGCAAATTTCGAACAAAATTTTTGTTTCGAGTTTGAACGCATGTTGAGAGTGTGAGCGCTTCATGGCACAACATTTAGCATTTGGCAAGGATGAGTTGTGAGTAACATTCAAAAAGCAACATTCCAAGTAAGTTTTGATATATATTTCAATGAAAAATGAATTAGTTTAAGTTATATAGTTTTAGTTTAATGCTACCGATAAGTTTTAAGTAGAGAAATATCTAGTAGTGTTCTTACTATGAGTTTTATATACTATTCTCGAATACATCCTATAAGTATTGAGTGTGTTTAAAGTGTTGGGAAACTATAACCATAATACTTTGAAAGTGATCAATAAAGAATGAGGGTATTGAGAGAAAAAAAATCAAAAGAAAGAGATGATAACCAATGAGTTATGCAAAAGGTGAGGAATGATATGGAGCAGAAACTGCAACCATTCAATGAGTGAAAAAAAAGAAAAAGTAGTATAGCATAAAAAATGGGTACAAAGTACAAATATGTACTTAAAAAACATATGCTTTAAAAGAAAAATGAGAGAAAGTGGTATGGAGCATGAAATGCAACCACTAAAACAGGGAAGAGTGGTATGGAGCATAAAATGCAACCACTAAGAGTGTTTAGCATCCTAGGTTGCTTAAAAATGCCTTGAGATCAATCTTTTCAAAGCATGCTCCCTTTATCCTTTATACTTTATACTATGCTTGAGAGAAGGAAATATTCGAGTAAGCATATAATGCTTATATGAAGACGCAATTCGGTTAGCCCTCCATTAAGAGCAAAGGTATGCAACTAAACTATATAAATTGCACATTACTAATTTTTGGGAAATTTTGAACTTTTACTTGAACTTTATGCAATGTGGGAATGTGGTGCTCAATACAATAGTCTTTCTCCAAGTGAGGTACAAAATTGATTACTATTTTATACACTTCTATTGTGTTTACCTTGAGGACAAGATAAAAATTAAGTGTGGGGGGTGTGATAAGTGTATAATTACACTTATTATATTGGTATTTTTAATCATAAAGCGATATTGTTTAAAGTCATTTTATACTTCGTATAAAGGATTTCACGTGGTATGTAGTTATTTTTTATGCAAGTGCAGAAACTAGGTGAATCTTGGGAGTAAAATGATCAAAGATGGAATTCTATGTAAAAAGAGTGAAAAAAGTGCAAAAAGATGCGTGGAACACAAGGAATTGGCTTAGGATCGAAGTTGTCAAAGATCGGCAAACTTGCAAAGTAGAATCATGAAGAAAAGCACATGTCACGAACGTGACACCAATTCGCGGTCGCGACTTGTCATTCTTCACAAGCAGAAAATTACCAACCAATATTAACGATCGTGACATGTATATCGTGCTCACGACTTGTGATGGTTAAGGATAACTATTCTCAACTACTAACCACCGGATAAAAACAATCAACTACCATCAACCGCCACCAACTGTCAAATGAAAAGACACCTTTTTGAAGCAATCCAATCACGAAAAGGTGCCTATCCATTGAAGATGAGGATGAAACTTTACATCTAATCACAATGAAGTGATGTAACCCTTCGCCAATGGACACGACTCTTCGTTTGGATAGACGCAACCCTTTGCACACTATAAATAGGGTTAAAAACTAACCAATTTCTTGGCATATGGTAGAAAGCATAACAGATGATATGCTTGATACACATTAGAGAGTGAAAGTTATAGATTTTGCTAGTTCAAAGTGTTAGAGAGAAAAATGTATAAGTGATTTGATTCTTGTTTCGATCACTAGATTTCTCCACGTATTCGAGCGATTGTTGTATGAATGTAATTGCAAAGGACTTATCAATAAAAGTTTCTGTTCTTCAACATTCATTTATTCGATATTCACAAAGAATAGCATCCTAGCGGAGGTTCTGTATGAGTCGAGATTGAATTCAATGTAGATGTAGGAATTGCGGGCATTGAGGACTCCCATTAAAGAGTGGATATGGTTTGATCAACTTTAGCTTTCACTTGCATACCTTACAACTTTACTTTTTTTTCTACTTTTACTTTCTATTTCGAAGTTTATGATATGTCTATGTGCCATAACTAGTATTTCATCTTGTGTCATTTATATTAATCAAGTTATATGCTTTCGAGTTGACTTTAAGAGTGATTTAAGGGTTAACAAGATTGTGTATACTCACTGTATCTGTGATTATAACGTTGTTTAGTGAGCTAACATTTTTAGAGTGGTAACTTGCTAAATATGGCTATGTGAGAGTGACCTGTACTGAGCATAGTATTATTGTTATCCAGGTTCTTATAAGTGTCATAATTCATTTACCCTAGATTTAGAAAAGTCATTTCATGTGTTGCTCTGATGTGAATTATAGGATATATGGGCATCTAGAACCGAGTTTGTTGAAGTTATCTAGTGTTTAAAACAACTTCGATTACTTTGCATATTTTACTCTACTATACTTGTTCCTAGAGAATATATATATGCTTTACATCTAATCTGTTCCTGCATCTGTTTACCATTTAAAACCCTTAAATTTCAAATTATTATATTTTCTTTGATCCTGTAACTCTAGTTGGTCCTTAGAATTGAATTCCTTCCCCGTGGGATCGATATGTTTTAAAACTATATCGCAACTGTATACTTACAGTTATCATCATTTTTCTATTTGATAAGCGTACTGACAACACCTGTTCAATTTAGAACTTTTATATTATCAGTAGAAAAGTGGGGAATAAGTTTTTGGTGCTCTTTTTGGAGATAAGTCTTTCGAAACAAGTATAGCCAAAATCTTGCGAACATCCGTCTATAAACATCTGCCATTTTTCCTCGGGCTGTTCCTATGGCGGGGATGCTTCCTGAAAAAAGTCAGCTAGTACTTGAGCCTTCATTTCCATCCTTGGTTTGAAGCGGATGTCAAATTCGGTGAGTTTGATGGACCATTCGGCCAGGCAACGGAGGATTCGGGCCATTGAAGTATTTTCTTTAGTGGAAAATCAATGTGTATGATAATTGTGTGGGCTTGGAAGTAGTGGCGTCATTTTTGGGATACAATCACTACTGCGAATGCTAGCTTCTCCATATAGCCATACCTTATTTCTGCCCCTTTCAAGGCTCGGCTTCCATATATAGTAGACTGGGAATTGATTGGTTCCCGTTTCCCTGATGAGAACCATGCCCAAAGCCTTCGCTGAAGTACTTAAGTATAAATATAGAGGTTGCCCGGGGACGGGTTGATTGAGCATCGGCGGGGAAACTAAGAAAGCTTTGATATCACCGAGTGCCTTGCTGCTATCCTACCCCCATACGAGTTTTTTGGTCTTCAACGCTTTATAATAGGGGATGCAACACCAGGCAGCGCATGAGACGAATCTTCCCAGAGCATTGAGTTTCCCATTGAGCCGTTACACATCCTTTACGTTTTGGGCTCGTTTAGCTATAGCACCTCCTCGATTTTGTCGAGATTGGCCTCTAAACCCCTTTGTGAGACCAGGTACCCCAAAAATTTCCCTCCTGCCACGCCGAACACGCATTTCTCCAGGTTATGCTTCAGTTTGTACTTTTCCAGGAGGGTCAGTACCTTCGCCAAGTCTGTCACGTGTTCCCTTACGGTTTTACTTTTCACTTTCATGTCATCCACGTATAGCTCCACTTCATTTTCGATCATATCCTCGAAGATCTCATTGACCATTCGTTGATAAGTTACCCCAGCAATTTTAAGGCTGAAGGGTATGGCATTGTAGCAATATATTCCTTCATGGGTGGTGAAAGAGGTTTTTTCCTTGTCTTCTTTAGCCATAGGTATTTTGTTGTAGCCCGAGGTAGCACCTAACATAGAATAGATTGCGTAGCCGACCGTAGCGGCCACCAACATATCGATACTAGGGAGGGGGTAGATGTCATTCGGGCATGCTTTTTTAGGATCTATGAAATCAACGCACATTCTGAACTTCCTGGTTGCTTTCTTGAACAAGACAACATTGGCTATCCATTTGAGATACCAGATTGCTTTGATGTGATCCGCTTTCAATAATCAGGAGGTTTCCTCCGGTATAGCTTTCTGTTTGTTAGACGCATGATTTCTCCGCTTCTGCTTGACAGGTTTGGCGTTGGGCATTATATTCAGCCTGTGCTCTGCCACCTCGAGGCTGCTATTAGATCCTCTGCCACCCTTGCAAATGCTTGGGTTCAGCCACGCAATACTGTCAAGATCTCTTCCTTCGTTTCTTCCTTTAGTGCATCGAACATTTGCACTTATTTACCCTCTTCCAAGGTGACTGTTACCATGACATCGACTGGTTTGATGGTGATCAGTATCTATCTCCATAGTCATTGGTTCAGCCTTGAGGGACATCGGATATATCTCTTGAGTGACTTGTTGATTTCCTCTATTAGTGGCTATCCCTTGGTGGGAGGGGATCTGGAGTGCGAGGTACCGGAGGTAAATGACTCCTTCCGACTCTATGATTAGGGGGCTACCAAGGATTATATTGTATGCCAGAGGGATGTCTACTATTAGAAATTCCGCCCTTAATTTCCATCGGGGATCATTTTCCCCCAACGAGATGGAGAGGTTTATCGATCCACAGACGGGTACGCCATGGCTGCCGAGTCCTATCAGCGAAGCTTGATGAATGGCCAGGTGGTTCGGGTTTCCCCCAATCGTATCGAAGACCTTCCTCGTCATGACATTGTATAAGTGGACTTGCAAATCACTTTGGACTTGCAAATTACTTATCAATAAAAGTTTTCATTCTTCAACATTCGTTTGTTCGATATTCATAAAGAATAGCATCCTAGCGGAGGTTCTGTATGGGCCGAGACAGAATTCAAAGTATACTCAGAAATTGTAGGAATTGACGACTCCCATTAAAGAGTGGATACGGTTTGATCAACTTTAGCTTTCACTTGCATACCTTACAACTTTGCTTTGCTTTCTACTTATACTTTCTATTTCAAAGTTTATGATATGTCTATGTGTAATAATGCCTATTTCGTGTTGAGTCTTTTATATTAATCAAGTTATATACCTTTGAACTAACTTTAAGAATAGTTTCAGGGTTAATGAGATTGTGTATAATCACTGGATCTGTGATTTTAACGTTGTTTAGTGAGCCAACATTTTTGGAATGGTAACTTGCTAAATGTGGTTATGTGAGAGTGACCCGTACTAAGCATATTAATATTGTTGTCCAGGTTTATATAATCGTCTTAATTCATTTGCACTAGATTTAGAAAAGTCATTTCATGTGTTGCTCTGCGGTGAATCATTGAACATCTGAGTGTCTAGAATGGATTATGTTAAATTAGTCTAGTGAACATAATAACTTTGTTGAACTTGCATGTTTTCTTTGCTATACTTATTTCGTAGGAAAAATCTATATATTTAGAATCTCTAGTCTTCCATCTATATATATCTATCCATTCTTCACTCTAATCCTCCCAACTAATATCCAAAAATATTTTATTTTCTTTATTCCATTTTTCTTGTTGATCTTTAGAGCTAGTCCTTTCCTGTGGGATCAATATCTTTTAAAACTACATCATAACTGTATATTTGCAATGGTCACCATTTTTCTATTTAGATAAGCGGTACTGACAACAACTGTTCGTAGTTTGAACTTATATCTTATCGATATGAAAGTGGGAAACAAGGTTTTTGGCTTTATTATTAAACAAAAAAATCCTAGGAGTTATTAGAGTCAAAACCTTGCGAACACTGATAATTGCTGGTTGTATAACCAGTATGATCACATGAAATGGAGTGGAGGGATTGAGAATATATCTGACCGGATTGGTTGGTGCCTTCTTTACCCCTGAATGGTGATGATGTGGGCCTTCCTTTCTGGCGCTGTGTCCTCACGGGGTTATCTGTTTCTTTCTTCGGAATCCCTTGGTGCTTAATGCCCTTTCCGGGGGGTGTGAGCACGGGATTTTGTACCAGCTCGCGCGTTCAATGATGACGGCTTTTCGGGAAATTTATCCTCGAATCACACGATTTTCGACCATCCGACGATCTTCATATGGGAATCCTCCTCGGACGTTTTAAATTATTT
>CATIWQ010508104.1:0-10310 GCA_949673415.1 Euphorbia schlechtendalii
ATATATGATACTTGAATAGTACCACAATATAGTCCAAATGCATAATAGTACTTGAATAGTGCCACAATATGATTCAAATGCATAATGGTATTTGAATAGTGCCACGATATGTGCCAAATGCATAATGGTCCTTGAATAGTACCACAACATGATCCAAATGCATAATGGTACTTGAATAGTACCATAATATGAGTCAAATGCGTAATTGAAGGGGTGAATTTCCCCCTTTAATTAGAGGGACTTTTTAACACAAAAGGGACTTTAAAAAAATTCACAAAAAAATAGTTTTCTCTCGACAACGACGGAGGAATTTTTTACAATAAAAATAATATTTTCTAGAGAAATAACTCTGACTTTTTCTACATTTCCTCTACATTTCCTTTACATTTTTTTGGATCTAAAACACGTTTGGATTCTAAACTTTATTATTTTCAAACCAAATTTTCTCCATTATTTTCTTCTTCTAAAAATCCTCAGATATCCTCAAGTCTAAAACAAATTTAGAACCCGAGTCTGATTATCTTTTGGATAAAAAACATTTAATTTTCCACACTAAACCACAACTAAAGAACAAACGAGGAACGCTCCCGGGGATTATACGGATACGTTGAAGTGGATTCACGCCGAAAGGGTAAGCCTCTGAGTTCCTGGAATTGCGGATTCCGTGCTCATCGTCTGCTACTTCTTTTTCTGATTTTATCTGTGAAATTAGATTTTATTATTATTCTAAATATTGTAATCATCTGTAATTTCTTTATTAATGGAAATTTATATTAGAATACCCCCACAAAGGGAATACAAATTATTCCAGGATAACAGGCCTCACATTTTTCCATGAGATCATTTTCACTAATAAAAATTGACCAACATACGTGTAAATAAAAATGAACCATTTTCATTTAAAAAAAGAACTTTAAACCATCGATGTTTTAATTAGGCCACATAGGCCTTCTCAAAATCAAATCGAACATATGTGTAAATATTGTGCCATATTTCATGCTAACCATTGTGGATACAGGTTAGATGTATGCCTAGGATTTTATTTTCCTTCGTATATTACAAATATTATTTTTGGGAAATGTAATTAATAGATTAGGTGAGCGGTTGCATTCCCCGAGGTTATGTAACCTTTAATCTTTACTTTTCCGCTTTTATTTACAGCTTTATGTATGTATTTACTATTTTCCGCACATATGCTAAATCATGCATAATAACTTCAAAACGACTTAAGTGCGAATATGAATAATTAAGAAATACGGTTTTCTATAGATGTAATATAATGTGATCACATAAGAAATAAGCAACTTATCCCGGACCCAAATCTCTGTGTCTTAGTGGGCCGTCCCCTAGACGTTAAGCCACACAGGACTCTAATTCCTAGAAAGAGCTAATCCAGGTGGCGACTTCACACTAAGAGATGGTGGATTCGGGTTTGAAAAATCTAAAAATGTTTTCACTTTCTCTACCAAAACCTTCCGGGTCCCCGACCCGGTACTTTTTTAAACACCCCGGTGGACCGCGCCTCTCATCTTGCGTGCTCTCGGCCCATTGCTCTGTTTCGCTTGCTCACAGCCGCTAGAGGTTAACCTTAACTTAGCTTCTCATCTGTGAACTTTTAGGGTCAAAGTTCCAGACTAAGATGGAACCCGATAACTCTAGATGATTAAATGGTTAGCAAAGGCATATTATCCATACTCAGAACATCACATGCTTGTGACTTGATCTAGTTCTGCAATAGTAACCTGTATAATACACTTCTTCCATCAAGTAAAGTATCATCCAGTTTATTGAGCTCAGATTAAGTGTTAGCTCATGTAATAACCATAGCAATTCTAGAATTAAACTTATTCACAAAGAACAGCACTCGCCTTTATGTACTAAGATTGACTAGAAACCTATTCTATCAATCTCATACTTTGGTCAGAGGTTTATGAGTGTGTTACTTCAACAAGATGCCTTAAGGTACAACTCCCATTATATCACTATATCAGGAGAGATGGATCCCATCTTGACTACTCGATTTACCAACGAACGAGAACCACTATACCTGTAATCACCCATATCATCCTGATCACCAGGGTATGAATAAGCATGGCATAAAGTATAGTGACTCCCGCACAAGGTAACTAGTATCTCAGGTATGAGGATACTTGTATTGCTACTACAATAAGACATGACACCAGCACATGAATATAATTATTTCCGAGTGGGTGTCTTATAACGGTCTCCAATGCATTACCTAAATACATTTATGTGTTAAATCAAGGTACCACCTTTAGCTTGTGAGATAGTCTACTTGGACCAAATCCAAGGAGTAAGCCTACACATGCTAGTTTATCTACTTCATTGATGTCCAGTCTCAATGAAACTATGACTAGGGATATTTAGACTTTTCATAGTAGCACGTGTGTGTAGTTCTCACTCAACATA
The DNA here is from genome assembly GCA_949673415.1 of Euphorbia schlechtendalii. NCBI lineage: Eukaryota > Viridiplantae > Streptophyta > Magnoliopsida > Malpighiales > Euphorbiaceae > Euphorbia > Euphorbia schlechtendalii. The sequence continues at coordinate 2,431 of CATIWQ010508104.1, forward strand.
GCTCCCACTATGACCTTACACTTTCACTCTATGAAATAGTCATAGACTTTGTCTTATTATATCAATGAATATAAACACATACTTAATTACATATATATAATACCGGTGAGATACATAATTTAGAAACAATCATCGATACATAATAAAGATGCCTTATTATTAATAAACAATAATGTGAAACTGTTTGTATGTTAGTGACTAATAAAGACATATCACCCTAATTGCCTCTAAGGCACACATCATGTCTAACAGAGGCTATACATGAGTTATGCCTCTCGTAGAGACTAGAAACTACGATGCATTATGTGGCCGTTGGATGCTTTAATTCTCAAAGATGGTTATCTCAATGAAGGATCCTAAAAACTGAGATGCCCCTTGAATAGGCATAGCTAAGGGTTGAGAAGTAAACCCTTGTGATGAAGGCATAGGATGAGCAGAGAATTGCGACTAGGATCTCACATTTGGATAGGTAGAGGAAGCATTACCAAACAAACTTAATTATAATGGATGAAAGGTTATCCTTGAAAACCCCATGGAAAGAAAAGCTAGGCACGGCTTACCCTAGCATTCCATACCGGAAGACATTTTGTGAATTAGGACGGCTTTGGTAGCCCGACCCCTGGCCTTGTTGAAGATGCCCAAACTGCCCTAAGTCATCCACTAACTAATACCGTAATAGGTTCTAAAGAGAATTCGGATTGGCTTGCAGAGTGGAGGGATGCCATTAACTAACATTTGAGCGATGCCTAGAAGAGCCCAACTGAAGATCCCCGGGGGTAGTATGCCCATTAGCAGGAGGAGGAAATTCTGATTTAGAGATACGATCAGAATTCCTTTCCTCAAATAGAAGTACTCTCATAGAAGCTTGAAGAGCGACTTGAAACTACAAACTACAAAGCGTCCTAGTCAATTCCGTGTTTGAATCCCACCCATTACCACACTGAGCACCTCCCTCGAATTGGAGTCAGCCAAATGTTGTTGCTGCTTGTCTTGACAGCTAGCATCCTCACCAAACAAATTAATCATAACTAAAATTAAGAGATGATCATACTGATTGAAGCTTGAATCAGACCCCCTCACTTGAATTTAAACACACAACACCCTCTTTATTCTACCATTTTGATCTTTGGAGATAATTAAACAACACGCTCCTTTGGACGTACCCTCGCTGAATGTCAAATAAGAGGAATCTGGACATGCATGAATTGATTCTTATTGGGGTCATGATGATCCTTAAAAGTTTCATTGAACGTTCATGAAGAAATTGTTATGATTCATCTTAGGATATGGAGGTCGAGAAATTAATGTGGTCTCTATAAAAAATGAATACGGATGGATTAAATGAAATGATCTTGTTTACCTTGAAACAAGAGAATAAAGAGTGGTTAACCTTACCACTGTAACATCCTTATGTTATGAATAAATTAGGACTTTTATTTTCGACTAAAATAATGTGCTACACCCTTATGATGTACGTTTGAATGAATTAATTAATATTTATGTTTATTTGGTATCGCTAATGTGGCAAAATGAATGAATTGAGTATACGACTCAAATTAGGCAAAGTTTCGGATATCAATTGGGCATCAGAAATTTTGGGATATGTTATGTGAATGTGTTCTTTAAGGTAATGTGACCTCGAGCATCTTTTATGGTAAATGAATACCGATGGTGTACTTTATGATTTTTTGAGTTTATTCGTGATTCCATGATACTTCATGAGCACTCTAAAACCTTAAACTAGTAAAAAGAATGAGTGTGTGAGAATTAGTGTTTGCACAAAAGAATGTGGTTAGTGTGATGTACAGGGTGTGAGATGTTGTTTTATTTGCATATATACATGGATAGAAAGTGATTAAACACATAACACGTAGCATGCATACAATAATAATTGTTCCAACCATACACCTCCCGTGAAATAAAGGGTTTAGCTTCTAAATATAAGCTTGGATTATTATGACACCATGAGGATGTCAAATAGTGAACTTACATAAATCACATAGAGATGTTTTGGTACCCCATGGGAAGTTATTACGATGATGCTAAATGAGTTCGGTCACAAGGGTTGTTGATGTAGAAGGCTCTTGTTACACTATGATACACTACAAGCCTCTACCTGAATAGGTGCGAATGGCAACAAGTGATGCACTCACTGGGCATCCTCTATCCCCATGGGGTCACAAGTGATACTTTTATGGCTTCATGCTAAAATTTTGGCACCCTAACCTTAAGGCTAATCCATCTAATGCATATGCTTCTGATGAAATATTTTGGATAAACTCATTTAACAACTTTTCAATACTCATCAAAGTTTAATAAAGGAACGATCCCCAAGGGAGTCACCACTATGAGCGATGATGTTTTGGTCCCGTAGGGTCACTGCGAGGCACTAGCCCCGTGAGACAAGGCACAGGGGTTTTATCAGGAGGAAACGAGGGAAAAAATAAAAGCTTTGGAAAGCATGAGGCCTAAACCTCTAGCCTACGTTATGGAGTTACCACCCGGATCAGCTCTTCCGGGAAATTCAGTACAGCCTAGATCCGTTAAGACTAAACTACATCATTGTACATAGATTTGGGTCCAAGTGAGTTACCTAATTCATCATTATTTGAGTTATAATTACACTCAAGTCATCACCTTTAAGATATTTTGATTATTTTTCTAGTCAATTTGGTTTATGTTAGCATTTTATAACATACACATGCAGAAAGGGATAAATAAATAAAGCGATAAACAAACAAAGGAAAGTGGTAAATAAATAAAAAGGCTTCTAACCTAAAAAGGGTAGGCTAAATAATAATACAAAATCGGGGGTATAAAAATGGTCATATATACATTTGATCTACAAATACATTTTATTTACAAAGTGAGATACCCAAAGGAAAATAAATCTTAACATACATATAAACTAAATCTGCATGCATCCACAAAGGTTAACATAGAATATAACACAACATCATGGCATGGTTAGTACACAAAACAAGACACGGTTAGTAGCATAAGTCAAATTAGGGTGATTATGAATTGTTTGTTAAAAGGTGGGGAACTCAGGTTTTCCACGTGCTTTTATATGGGAAAATTTTGATTTTAGATTTGATTTATTACCAAATTTTATTCTTTTGGATTATACATGGGATAAATTTGGTCAATTATCGGGGAAAGCATGTTTCCCGTCATGTGGGGACCTAAAACGATGTAAAAATACAAAAAAAAACTAGGCTGAAAACACAAAAGGGGGGGTTCTGGTCTTGACTGAATTAGTACCCCCTTAACCGGTTGGGAGCAGCCCTAGTAGGGGGATCGGTACAGGGGCAGTACCAGCTTAGTGATCCCTGACCACCCCTTCTTCTAAGACGGGCTGCCCTGGAAGACCATATCAGTATCTGTCTGATCAAGCTTAGACCAGCCCTCCCTAGGGGCCGGTGCCAACCTTAAGTCAATAGTATCCCTTAGGATGGGTCGGCACTGGTCTGACGAGATGGGTACCGGTCTTTTATCCCATGACATACCCAAATAGACCGCAAAAATGCAAAAAAAACATGCCAAGAGTATCTAAAAGTTTAAAATCTTACCATTTCAACGTGAATCCGTAACTTTTGGAGATAAAAGACACTGAAAGGTGATCCTCAAAACCTTTTTTGGTTTTGAAGAAAATGAAGGTAGAAAGCAAGTTTCGTGTAGGGAAAAGGAAGCTCGAGGGTTAGATTTCAGTCACTAACCCTTTGAACCCAAAAAGTAAGAAGGATTTTTTGAGAAAAATCTTGAAAAAATGCAAGTGGGGTGATTTTTCCTCAAGTTTTCTCTAAAACCCTAAATGAGCTTTCTCTTTCTAATCTCTCACGTAATTTGCTAAAAGTGGCAAAAAGTCCTTCACAAAAACCTAATTTTAGGCATATATAGGGTGAGGAATGGATTATGGTTAGGGATATTTTTGGAAATTGGATAGTAAAAATTGCTGAAAAAGTCATCCAGAACCGACCTTGCTTTTTGTGCAAGGCCGGTACCGATCCGGCCTGGTAACCGCCAGGCCAAGACCCGTCCAATCTTTAGGATTAGTGCGCTGGGCGGATTAGTATCATCCCGGTCTTAGGATTGGTCCGAAAAGTTAGACCAGTCCCGAGCCGATTCGGCCAAGGGCAGATCGGCTGCAGTTTTTGGATTTTTGGGGGTTTATGCTTAGGTGTTTATTCTGATGGTTAGTTTTAATGGTTTGGAAGGGTTTGGTTTGAACATTTTGGTTTCTAAAGACTTGAAGATCTCCTCTGAATGTCTCATGACCCCGATGTGGATCACTAGAACTAAAGAGTAAGTGAAAATGTTTTTCATCATCGCTTCGCAAGAGGGACCAAGAATCCTATACTCATAGTTATGCATACATGTTCCCTAAGGTGACGCGACCTTGAGCATCTTTATGTTACTGAATATTGATGGGAAATTTTATATTGCTTTTAGTTTAGTTCATGATGCCACGATACTTCATGAGCATTCTAAAACATTAACTAAATAAAAGAATGAGTGTGTATGAGTTGGTGTCTGCATAAAAGAACATGGTTAGTGTGATGTACATGGTGTGAAGTGTTGCTTTTATTTACATATGTAAATGGATGGTGGAAAGAGATTAAACACATAACATGTAACATGCATGCAATAATAATTGTTCCAACCATATACTTCTCACGGAATAAAGGGTTTAGCTTCTAAACCTAAGCTTAGATCATCTTAACATCGCAAGGATGTCAAGAAGCGAACCTCCATAAATCAGATAGAGATTTTTTGGTATACCCTAAGGGAAATTGTTATGACGATACTATATGAGTTTGGTCACAAGGGTTGCTGATGTAGAAGGCTGTTGTTACACTATTATACATTCTAAGCCTCTCCTCAAATAGGTACAAACGAGGGAGATACAAGCGATATGGAATCAAGTGATCCACTCACTAGGCATCCTCGATCCCCATGGGATCACAAGTGATACTTTCATGGCTTCACGCTAAAATTTAGCACCCTAATCTTAAGGTTTGTAGAACCCAAGTTAATAGTACCTCACTGTGAGCACGGGATTTTGTACCAGCTTGCACGTTCAATGATGATGGCTTTTTGGGATATTTATCTTCGAATCACACAATTTTCGATTATCTGAAGATCTCTGAATGGGAATGTTCCTCGTCGCCAAGTTCGTTAAAAACTTAATTTTGAAAAAAAAAGAAATAATAAAAATTGGTTAATTAATAAATAAATTTTTAAAAAATATATTTTAAATTAAAAAAATATCAAGCTGAAATGGGCTCGCCAAACGGGCGAGCCATGCGAACGCTGGAATTTCCAACAAATCACTGGAAATTCCAGCACCTCACTAGAGAGTCCAGTGAGGCTGCTAGGCTCTCTAGCAAGCTCGCTGGGGAGTTCGGCGAGCTCACCGAACTCCCCAGCGAGCTCTATTTATTCCGTCCCAAATTTCTAAAAATTCGGGACATTTTTGGATTGAAGGGGGCTGGAAATTTCAGAGAAAAAATCTGATTTTCACTGACAAACACTATAAACAATTATTTCTTCATTTCTTCTAATATTTTGTTAGATCCAAAAAACATTTGGATCCCAAATTTCTTCATCTTAAAATCAAATTTCTTCAAAAATCCTCAGATATTCTCGAGTCTAAAACAAATTTAGAACCAGAGTTTGATTATCTTTTTGGATAAATAAACACTTGTTTTTTTTACACAGTAAACCACAATAACTACAAAAACGAACAAGGAACGCTCCCGGGGATCGAACGGATACACCGAAGTGGATTCACGCCGAAAGGGTAAGCCTCTGAGTTCCTAGAATTGCGGATTCTGTACTTTCATCTGCTTCATCTCTTTCTGATTTTTATTTGTGGACCTAGGAATTATTTTTATTCCTTATTATTGTAATTCTCTTCTTCATCTTTTATTTCTTTTTAATTTTTATGTTAGAATACCCCAACGAAAAGAATTAAAATTATTCCCGGATAACAGACCTCACCTTATGCCATGTGATCATTTTCACTAATAAAATTGATCAACATACGTGTAAATAAAAATGAACTATTTTTATTTAAAATAACAACTTTAAACCATCGAAGTTTTAATTAGGCCACACGGGCCTTGCTAAAATCAAATCCAACATATGTGATATCCCCTGTGCTAACCCTTGCGGATGCAAGTTAGATGTATGCCTAGGATTTATTTTCCTTCGGTTATTGCATATATTTTTATGGAAAATGTAATTAATAGGTTAATGGGCTTATGTATCCCCCAATTTTTGTAATTTTTTGTAATCTTTACTTTTCCGCATTTACTTTTTGCATTTATTTAATGCTTTATGGATGGTTTACTGCTTTCTGCATGTGTGTTAAATCATTCATTTCAAACTCGAAAAATGACCTAAGTGCGAATATGCACAATTAAGAAAATACTATTTTCTGTAGATGTAATATAGTGTGATCACATAAGAAATAAGTAACTTATCCCGGCCCGAATCTCTGTGTCTTAGTAGACCGTCCCTCGGACGTTAAGCCTCACAGGACTCTAATTCCTGGAGAGAGCTAATCCAGGTGGCGACTCCACACTAAGAGAAGACGGATTCGGGTTTGAACCAATCTAAAAATGTTTTCGCTTTTCTCTACCAAAACCTCTTCCTGGTTCCCCGACTCGGTACCCTTTTCAAACACCCCGGTGAACCGCGCCTCTCATACCACGCGCTCTCGGCCACTGGTCTATGTCGTTCGCTCACAGTGGTGACTCTACTGGGGATTTTTTCTAAAAACTTATTTTTCAAAGGTTTTAGATTTTGGTTAAGTGCCGAAAATTATTGATCACATTATTCCATTTTCTCTTAATTATGACATATTCATAAATAACGCATTACAATAGAAGAGACTAGCCCATAAGTCTAAGGTACCCTTATTACCGCAAAACTCTCTCTGGTACTAATCTGCCTCCTTGAGAAAAGATAGTACTTGAGCGGGTGGAGCACTTGTTGCCATATCGCATGTACCTCCCTCAACCCATTTGGAGAGAGGCTTCGAGTGTGTTTCAGTGCAACAAGAACCTTCTACATCAACAACCCATTTACAACCCTCATGTAAATAAGTCGTAGGCATTTTTCCTAGGGTGTTACCCAATAAATGACCATGCATTATATTTTCCTATAGGTGCGCTCCTTAATATCTTCATGATCCTAAGATGAACCAATCTTAGGATATAAACTAGCCAAAAACCCTACACGGGAGTTATATTGTTAGAAGATTGAACATTGCATGCTATGTGCTATGTGTTTACTACTTATCACTGTACAAATGTCATGCCAACCATGAATTTTTGTGCAGACACTTGAATGAACACATGATATTAAATGTACATATCACAATAACAAACCAATATCACATACACTTAGGCATAGTTGACACTATTGTTCGTGTCACCCTAGGAAAACATAAAACCACTTAGGGATATCATAACCCCTTTTTCAGCAAGACGTCCACTTGACATCCCGCTATTAACCTGCACATGGCAAACATACCTTCCTTTTACTACGTGATGTCCACTTGACATCCGACACTTAGCCCACAAGGGGCAATAATATATCCTACACATCATCTTTGAGATGTTCACTCGACATCCAACTCACAGCCCTTCCAAGGCAATTATACACACTAAAAGCCTAAACGGGGCAAATATCTACCCAAAATCATTTTTTTTCTACATTAAAGGATATCGCAGTTGATGTCCTAAGCCCACACAAGGCGAACCTACTTTAAAAATCTTACCTTATCAAATCTTCAAAGGTATACGCTTCATACTCCGAATCATTCAACCACATGAGGCAATAGTTCACGTATCACCACATACCCTTAAATA
>CATIWQ010508128.1:0-18051 GCA_949673415.1 Euphorbia schlechtendalii
TTTGTTTGTTGATTGTTTTCTTTTGTTATGTTTGCTTGTAAATATTTGTTATTGTAAATGAAAATAAATTTCAACAACAAGAAATTGATGTTCAATTGCTATCATCACCATGATTACTCAAGGTACAATAGTAAATATTTATCATTTATATTTAACAAAGTTTGTTTGTGTTTGTATGTCTAAGTTTTTATAGGTACAAGTCTAAAAATTGAAGAAATTTGAAGAGTATAGAATATCGCGACCGTAACTCAATTCACGCTCATGAACACTGGATATCAAAACGTTCTGTTTCTATTATGAAGAAAGTCACGATCACGACAGGCCTTCGCGATCGTGATACAGGCAAAATATAACCGTTACAGATCGTGAACTGACACGTGACAAATGTCCGTGTTCGCCACTTTTCCACTGATAAGTTTAATAACTTAATGGTTTCGAAAACTTGTTCGTGAGACTTGGCTATACTAGTTTAGTAAGGCTTATCCTCAATAATAATGCCAAAAACTTGTTCACGAAAAATGTAGGTGTTGTCAATACCCCTTATCACATAGAAAAATGATGATAATTAGAAGTATACAATTGCGATGTAGTTTTAAAAGATATCGAACCCACAGGGAAGGAACCAGGTCTAAAGATCAACAAGGAAAGACAAAGTAAAAGAAAATAAAAATAATTTTGAGAATTTTGGACAGGAAGATTAGAATAAAAAGTTGAGTAAATATAGATGTGATAGATGAGAGATTCTAAATACATAGATTTTCACTACGAACAAGTATAGTAGAGAAAACATGCAAAATCAACAAAGATGTTATGACGCACTAGACTAATCTAACAAACCCGGTTCAACACACTCAGATGTTCAATGATACGCCGCAGAGCAACACATGAAATAACTTTTCTAATTCTAGTGCAAACAAGATAAGACTATTATATAAACCTGGACAACGTCAATAATATGCTTAGTACGGGTCACTGTCATATAGCCACAATTAGCAAGTTACCATTCCAAAAATGTTGGCTCACTAAACAGTGTTATGTCACATATCCAGTGATTATATACTATATTGATAACCCCGAAACTACTCTTAAAATTAACGCCAACACATATAACTTGATTAACATAAAAGACTTAGCACGGAATACGCATTATGACACAAAGACATTTCATAAACTTCAAAATAGAAAGTATAAGTAGAAAGAAAAGCAAAGTTGTAAGGTATGCAAGTGAAAGCTAAAGTTGATCAAACCGTATCCACTCTTTAATCGGAGTCATCAATTCCCGCAATTCCTATGTCTGCTTTGAATTCGGTCTCAGACCGTACAAAACCTCCACTAGGATGCTATTCTTTGCGAATATCGAACAAACAAATATTGAAGAACTAAAACTTTTATTGATAAGTGATTTGCAAGTACACTTATACAACAATCGCTCCAGAATATAGAGAAATCTAGTGATCGAAACAAGGATTTGAATCACTTAAACATTTTCTCGCTAACACTTAAGAACGTAGCGAATCTAACTATACACACACCATATTTGCACTCTAATGCTTTCCATACTAATGTTCCACACACTTGATGCACAAAATTGTGAAGATATGGTGCCCTATTTATAGAGTTTGAAGGGTTGTGTCTATCCAAACGAAGAGTCACATCCATTGGTGAAAGATTGCATCTCTTCAATGTGATTAGTTGAGAGGGTTTGATTCAATCCACAATGGATAGGCACCTTTTCATGATTGGTTGACTCCTGATAAGTGTCTTTTCGTTGGTAGTTGATGGCGGTTGATCATGCTTATCTAGCGGTTGGTAGTTAAGAAGATAATACCAGAAAACCGTCCATGTCACGACTGTGATATTTGATTCACGATCGTGAATCTTTGATTGGTAGATTTCTATTTCTGAAGTGAACAGGTCACGACCACGAGGTATTATCGCAACCGTGAATTGAGTTATCTTTAGAAATCTCCTTGTAACTCACTGATCTTTGACAGCTTCGATTCTGAGCCAAATCTTCAAGTTCTATGCATCATTTTGCACCTTTTCCACTCTTTTTTCATAGAATTCCACTTTAGTTCATTTTTCTCCCAAGATTTACCTAGTATCTACATTTGCATAAAAAACAACTACATACCATGTGAAATCTTTTATATGAAATATACAAATGACTAAAACTATAGTGTTTATTGTATAAAATTTATATGATAATAAGTGTAATTATACACTTATCAGGGAATTTTTGTTATTAACAGGAGTGGAAGGTATAATGACAAGGGAATTTACAGTATTGGGAGGAGGAAGATTTACAGAAGAAGTGGGGGAATGGATTTTAGGAACCTCTTGGTTAGTTGTTTGTCCCAAGGATAGGTCAGCTTGAGGTTTATCAAATTGAGTAGAGGTTTCCTCAGTTTGAGTAAAATTGGGTGTGGGGATGTGGGATCAGGAAGATCAGACTCTTCTTCAATAGGGTTGAGGGTTGCACCAATATCCTCATCACTGCTCTCCACCTGCACATCTTATCTAGAGGCTTGTTGATGGTAGAACACTTTCCCTGAGTGCCCTTAGCTTTGGAAAATGCCTCACTGAGTTCAACGGCAGATCTAGGACTCATAGTGTGGTCATCTTTCTATTTCTTGTCCTCACCCTACTCCTCCATATCTTCAAAAATGACCAATTTGCTCTTTCTTTGGCGTAGGATTTCCTCAGCCTCAATCTCATCCTCTTTGTCCTCAGCCTGCTGCTCAGCTTATAGTTTAGCTTCAGCTTCCCTTTGAGTGCACGTTTTGGCCTTCATTTACCTCCTTTAACGTTGTGGTTGAGCAGGTATTTCATCTACCTTTGGCTTCACTAGACTCTTCTTCTTAGCCTTAGAAGCGGTGACCTTTGGTTTGGGGGGGAAAAAGCAGTGATGCTAACTTGCTTTAAAATTTTAGAGATTGTCAAGTTGTCGCTTGTATTCTCACTATCTTCGAAGTCCACCATGAACTCATCTTCCTCCTCTTTTGGGATATCCATAGAGACTGTCGGTACGCACTTAAGCTTTCAGTTTTATTGTGCTTTATTGTACATAGTATGTACCAGATCATGGCACAATCTAGAGAAGTGATGGAAATCGAACTTCTTCATCACCTGTAGCACTGTATCATCATACTCCCCCAAAACTAAGCAATGTCCTCCTTCACTTCCCTCATCAACTCGGTTATGAGGTAATCATAGTGATAGACAATAGTCAGCTTGGTCAAGTGGTGGAGAATCACCACATGCCAGTTAAGCTTTTTACCCTTTACCATATGGTAGACCACACACACCTTTCAAAAAAGGTGCAGCTGGACATTGATCCAGTTTTTGGTAGCAGCATCTTCAACACAAGTTCATGGCAAGTTCTTGTATTCCAACTCATTCCACTTACTACAATCTCTCTAGAAACATAAATTGGAGGGGAGCTCCCAATCTTTTGGGATGATAATGGCATCTTCATCACTAGTCCTTCTGAACTGAGTACCTTGGTGAAGCAAGTTCATATCCCCTCCCAATTAGCCTTAAGAAAATCAAGGTTGATTTTCTCCAAACTCTACTAGCAGGACATCGTTGAAGCCTTGGATTGTGAATAAATTTGAGTCAAACACCTTGATTAAACTAGTGATGGTTGGTCCTTCCATCTGAATGAAGGAGCTCAAGTGTTCAAGCTTGATTATCCTGTGCATAACTTGATTTTTGAGAAGGCTCTCATAATCTACTTTATACATAGGGCTAAACTTTAGATTGTAAGCCCAATCGACCTTTGTGAAGAGGGTTCCTTCATTCAAGGTGATTCTCTCGATTTTGATTTCAGCGTTGATAATGAGCTTCTTTGAGGTTGTGGCTTAGAGCCGAGAAGTGGTTCTTGTGATAGCCATTTGAGGGAAAGTTGAAAGTATTTTGAGAGAAAGGAAATTAGGGTTCTTAAGCTTCTAAGTTGATTGAAATCACAAATGTAAGTAATCCTCTCTCATCAACTTCTTCTACTTTTATAAACCTTCAACTTCTCTCAAGGGTAAGTAGCGCTTCCTGAGGTCAAGATGAGAATCAACGCTGAGATTAACTCTTGATTAACTGACTTAGTAAAACATTGAGTTTTGAAGAAAACGGTTCCAATTCAAACACACATCTTTTTGAAAAAGTAGGATTTGATTTTAACCTCAAAACTATTCCTCACACCGTTATTTTAAAATATAGATGGTGTTATCCACATGTCATTTTCTAGATGAATTAAGGCTTGATCTTCAACACTTAGCCAAATTTTTTATTTCTTCATTTTCCTTTTTCATTACAGCTAGTTCTCCATTCCAATAAACATCCTCAAAGTATTGAATTGCTCTTTTAGCAATGGTTTAGTGAATATGTTAGCTCATTATTCCTCTGAAGGAACATATTCCAATTTGACATCTCCCCTTAGCACATGATCTCTAATAAAGTGTTGTCTAATATTAACATGCTTTATCCTACCATGCTGAACTGGGTTCTTGGATAGATCAATGGTGCTCTTGTTATCACATATAACTTCAAGTCACTTAGACTTTATACCATAATCTTCCAGTTGTTGCTTAATCCATAGCAGTTGTGCTATGAAACTTACTATGGCCATATACTCAACTTCAGTTGTACTTAGCGCAATAGAAATTTACTTCTTGATGTACCATGAGACCAAGCATTCTCTAAGGAAATGGCATCCTCCCATGGTGCTTTTCCTATCAAGCTTGTCTCTTCAATAATCAACATCTGTGAATCCTCTTCAATTGAAATAAGAGTTGTTGGGATACCACATACCTGCTTTAATAGATCTTTGCAAGTACCTGAGAATTCTCTTCATAGTTGCTAAATGAGATTCTATGGGATCAGCTTTGTAACGAGTATGGTAACACACAGCATACTATATATCTAGCCTACTAACTGTAAGAAAAAAAAAGAGAACCAATGATTCCTCTATAGAACTTACTATCTACAGGTTTTCTAGCTTCATCTTTACTTAAGATAGTATCAATGGCCATGGGAGTGGGCATTGGCTTCAAATTCTCCATGTCAAACTTCTTCAGGACTTCTTTGGCATACTTTGTTGATTGATAAAGATTCCATCTTCAGTCTGCTTAATTTGAAGACCAAGGAAAAAGTTGAGCTCTCCCATCATAGACATTTCAAACTCGCTTTTCATCTGCTTGCTGAATTCCTTGCACACCTTCTCATCAGTTGCTCCAAATATGATATCATCAACATATATTTGAACCAACACATCTTCTCTTCTTCGCCTGATATACAGTGTTGTATATGCCTTCCCTCTTTCATAGCCTTTGCTGATTAAGAAATTAGTCAGCCTCTCATACTGAGCTCTTGGAGCCTACTTCAATCCGTAGAGAGATTTCTTTAATTTGAAAACACGCTTTGGATTCTTTGGATCTTCAAAGCTAGGAAGCTGGTGAACGTACACTTCTTCTTGAATGAATCCATTTAGGACTACATTTTTAAGATCCATTTGAAACAATTTGAAGTTCATATGAGATTTGAAAGCACACAAGATTCAAATTGCTTCGAGCCGGCCTACAAGAGTATAAATCTCATCATAATCAATGCCTTCTTGCTGATTGTAGCCTTGCGCAACAAGCCTAGCTTTGTTTTTAACAATAGAGCCATCTTTATCTAGCTTGTTCTTGAAAACTCATTTGGTTTTGATAACCGATTTCCCTTTAGGCTTAGGAAAGAGATCCCAAACATCATTGAGCTTGAACTGATCTAACTCCTCATGCATTGCAATCATCAATTAATCATCTCCTTCTACATCTTCAAACTTCTTGGGTTCAATCAAAGAGATGAAAGCTGGATGACTCATCATACTGCTGAGCTGACCTCACGTCAACACCGGGTTGTGAACATCATCAACAACACTGTCTAGTAGATGTTTGCGATGAGCTTTAATCTCCCTCAGTAGACTCGAATCAACTGCTGGAAAATCGATAATGGGCTACTGAGGTGGAGGTTAATCTTCGCCATCATTGAAGTTGATAGAGAGATTATGATCTTTGACTTCCTCGGCTTCAAGTTCTTGTGTTGGGTTAGGCATCACAGAGAGTGGCATACTGAGTGGATTTGCTTGATAGGTTACTCCTTCTTCATCATCAGATGGACGTCTATGTACATTGTTAGTTTCATCGAAATCTACATGCATAGACTCCTCTAACAAGCTGGTTCTTTTGACATATATTCTATATGTCCTATTGTTAGTTGAGTATCCCAAAATGATACCTTCATCAGACTTAAGATCAAACTTACCTAGTTGCTCCTTGGTGTTAAGAATAAAGCACCTGTAGCCAAATGATTTGTGATTACCAATCTTAAGCTTGCGCCCTCACCAAAGTTCATAGGGTGTTTTCTCCACAATTGGGCGAATTATAACCCGATTCAAGATATAAAAAGTTGTGTTAACAACTTCTCCCTAAAAATACTTTGGTAGATTGTTATCACTCAACATGGATCAAGCCATTTCAACTGTGGTTCTATTCTTCCTTCTTACAACCCCATTTTGTTAAGGCATATAAGGAGAAGAGAAGTTGTGGTCAATGCCATGCGCTAAATAGAATTCTTCGAAATGGAGATTCTTGAATTCACATCCATGATCACTTTGGATTCTACTGATTTTAGTTCATATTTCATTCATTATCTGATTACTAAGCTTGATAAAAGATTCATATGTCTCGTCTTTGCCACTCAGCAAGACTACCCAAGTGAATCTCGTGAAGTCATCCACAACCACCAACGAGAATCTTTTACCACTCATGCTCATAGGCTGAATTAGGCTGAAAAGATCTAAGTGAAGGAGCTTCAATGATCGCTTAATTACTTTGTGATTAATTGACCTGAATGATTTCTTAACCTACTTACCTTGCTGGCAAGCTAAGCACAGTTTATCCTTCTCAAAGGTGATGTTGGATAAACCCACAACTAATTGCTTTTTAGTCAGTTAGGATAGAATGTTCATATTTATATGACCCAACCTTCTATTCCAAGCCATGAATTATCCTCCTTGGAAACAAGACACACATTAGTGGAGTCAGGGGATAAATCAATCATATGCACATTATTGATTTTAGGAGCAAAGAGAATAGTGGAATCAGTCTTACAGTCAATAACTAACCAACCTGTTGAGTTGAATGTAACCTTCTTGCCTTTATCTCAAAGCTGGGCTACACTAAGCAAGTTGAACTTGAGTCCTTTGACCAGAGACACCTCTTCGATTGAAGGAGAGACACCAACAGTGCCATAGCCTACAATC
The DNA here is from genome assembly GCA_949673415.1 of Euphorbia schlechtendalii. NCBI lineage: Eukaryota > Viridiplantae > Streptophyta > Magnoliopsida > Malpighiales > Euphorbiaceae > Euphorbia > Euphorbia schlechtendalii. The sequence continues at coordinate 7,301 of CATIWQ010508128.1, forward strand.
TTGCCTTTTTTGTTGTCTCCAAAACTGACATTTCCATTTCCTTTGCACTCCAATGAGATGAACTGACTTTCATCTCTTGTCATATACCTTGCGCATTCGCTATCCACATACCAAATTTTAGAGTCATCAATGGATCTAAGGCTCACCTGTAAAATAGTTACGTTTTCTTAAGTACCCATGCTCTCGAGCTGGGTCCTCCTTTGTTAGTAGTGCTTATGTTACTCTAATCATACTCGTCGTAATAACCATTTTTATACCTACAAAGAACTATAGCATGTCAAGCTTTCCCATAAAAATAGCACACCATTTTTTCTTTGGGCTGGCTGGCTTTCTTCATTTTAGAGGAATTCTTCCTCTTAGAATTATGACTCTGGTTATTCAAAGTCTGATTGTTGGCTGGAAGAGGAACTCGTTTCTTCTTTAAAGTTGTTATCTCAGCAGTCAACTCATCTAATTGCTCAATGAGCTTGCTGACTAGATAATTTTAATACTTAACTTTTTCTTGAAGAAAGCGGATATCAAGAGATAAGGAATCCATAGTGTCTTCCTAATCTTCACCTCTCCTCACTAGCTCCTTGATTTTTTTCATTAACTTATTAGTTAGTTTCATTACATCAAAGAGAGCCTGGGTGAATTCTTCTATTGACAAAGAGATTTCAAAGTTTACCTTAGTTTGATGTGTTTTTCTTTTATTGTGCTCAGCTTCAGGGTTAGTAGCGGTTTGACTTCTACCTGAGGTAGATGTTGAGCCTTCACCCCTATCATTCTCGATGGCAATAAGTCAGAGTTTGGTTGAATCAGTTACTTCTTCATCAGATGATGAAGATTCTTCCAAGTCGCTCCACGTGGTAGCAAGTGCCTCATTCTTCTTGGAAAACTTCTTCTTGAGTCTATCCTTCTTGGTCTTTGGATAGGTAGACTGAATATGGTCTTTTTAACAATAGCCAAAGCATTTTATGTCTTTGCTGTGTTCCTTCTTTGGTTCTCCCTCAACTCCTCGTGGTTGCTGAGTTGACTTGATTTTAGCGGGAAACTTCTTCTTATTGAACTTCCCCATCCTTCTTCATGAAGTGCTTGTAATGCCTAGTCAAAAGGGCCATTTGCTCATCATAGTCGTAGCTTGTAGACTCATTTGATGAATTAACTTTTAGGATAATGGGTTTTCCCTCTTTTTCCTTGCCTCGACTCTTTATGGAGTCATCAAATTATTTCCTCATAGACATCTCATGAGTAAGCAAGGTTCCTATCAACTCATCATAGCTGTAGGTCTTAAGATCATGAGTATCCTTAATTGAGCTCTTCTTGGAATCGCACTCTAAGGTAAGAGTGCGAAGAATCTTATTCACCAATTCTTCCTCGGTGAACTCCTTCCCTAATCTCTTCAGTTTATTAACGATGTTAATGAACCTGGTATTCATGCTTTGAATACCCTCACTGGCGCCCATTGAGAACATCTCATACTCCCTCAGCATGAGATTGATCTTTGACTCTTTGACCTTGTCTGTCCCCTATAGGTAATCTCCAGCTTCCTCCAGATTTCTTGTGCTATCTCACAGCCTAAGACCTTATTGAATTATGTAAGATCTAGCGCACAGTGTAAGTAATTAATTGATGTGACATTCTCTTTGAGAAGCTTGAGATCAACGTCATTGTAATCCTCTAGATCTACTGGTACACGAACTTAGTTCCTCACAATAGTGGGAACTCTGGGGTCAAGCTCGATTGTGAGCCGTGCCTGCATGCTTTGTGGTTGAATAACTCTCTTCAAGCGATTTTTCAAATACGTGTAATGATTACCATAAAAAAGGTGGCCTGGTTACAGACATTCCTTCTTTAAGGAGTACTATCTATCCTGAGTTAGAACTATAACTGTTATAAGTCATTTATGGATCTTTTACTCAAGGATGATTAGTCTAAAAGTTGAGCACCTGGCTTTGATACCGCATGTTAGTCCTTAGACGTCATAAATACACAGTAGAGGGGGGTGTGTGTTGTTCTTGGTTACTTTTTTTATTTATAAAAATATTTACCAAGTTAAAGTTTTTATATACGCATGCTGAGTGCTACGTGCTAAGTTGATCTAAAAACTTATAAACTCCTCAGCTTCGCTGGTGCAATTTTTCTTCAAATATCTTGCTGAGTACTCTACTCAGCTCGGATTGGTTTTTCAAGTAAAACAATGAAATAGAAAGAATGATGAATGAGGGGAACACGATAAAGGCAAAAGCTAAAGTTGGAACTTCAACACCTGATATTTTTATCCTGGTTCGGTCCCTAGCCTACCTCTAGTCCCCGGATACCTTCTCCGAGCTTTAATCCACTAGTGTTCATTCCTTACTTAGGCGGAGCAACCTTTACAATGGATAGACGCTTTTTACAGAAAGTACCTTTCTTTCTAACTACCACTCAACTCAGATTGGGTACCCTTCCCAAATTGACACTCATATTTGTTTAAAAAGATTGCGAACTGAATTCAACTTATAAACTGTTGAATCTACAAGGTTAAATCTAAGTGTAATTCTCTCTATTACAAATAGATTAGAATACTGGTTGTTTGCTGATTGCTTGAATTTGGAATTTCTTGAAGCTGGGAGTATTTGTGCAGAGTTTCAACTCTTAAAGAAATTCGAGGTGATTCATCAAGTTTGAACGTCTGCTCCAGTCTTCTATAAATTACCATGACGTTGAAAATCACTTAATTGATGGTAAACTGTGCAATTACCCAACTTGAACTCAAAGATACAATCAAACCATGAACTAACATTGTATTCCATTAAATAAAAATTCCTTCCGATAATCCCTCCGACGGAATCATGTGTGATGCAAAGTTATTATGGCCCAAAAAACGTCAAGCAATGTAATCTGAAACCATCATTACTTTAGTCTCCAATATCACAAAGATATGTGCTCCCAATTTCCTAATATTTTCTCGCATAAAATTTTATTCCCACTGTTACTAGTACCCCCTCGACAATTTCAACATATGAATGATAATGAAATAGATAGAAAAAATATAAGCCTTGGATACGAAGAAAATAATTACCCGAACTTGAGTGCCTATAAGATAATTGATGCATGTTTGTCTTGGAAGAGACAAATTTTCTTTACAACGTTTAAAAAATTTTTTGTTCTCCACTGATGGCTTAGCTCTCGAGCGGGTGCTAACTATATTCATATTGGCTATATCCGGACCTGAAGAGCTAGAGGATCTCGAGTTTCTGGTCAAGTTTAATGGCAATCTCATTGCTCACATTTTCCCCGACTACTGCCCTAGAAATTGACATCAACGGTACAACCCTTCTTCAACAAATATACGACTATTCACTACTCCCCCTCTTGCCATTGTTGCCCCCATAGTTTCATATAAATCTGCTGAATATGGATATTAATCGAGGAAGACAAAACAAATTTTCTATTTGGTTCAGTCACCAAAGGTTTTTGTACATTTATTCGATCATGTAACGAACAAAACTACTGAAAATTCTCTTTATTACTCTTGTAATTTCTTGGAAACTGAATAAATCGAGATTTGCTTGCTATGCAAAGGTGACTAGTTTGGTAATGCACAAGCTGGGTCTTCCTGTTCCACTACACGACATAGAGGATGCGAAATTTTTAACAACATTGAAGTCAGCCACCACATCGCCATTCAGAGTTGCAGGAGATATTATATTTGAAGTGTTTTACAACCTCTCATCATCTTGATTATCAGATATGGAGTCATGGTTGAAAAGCTCCATGGTGGGGCATTTGGAACACACCATAACTTGCTTGAAATTTATTTTTATTGGAAATTTTATTTTACCATTCACCAGATTAAAAGAGCGATTCACACTATCAATCAGTGCGGTGATTAAGCAAGAGACGATACCCAATCTATATGGACAAACGTAGTTGAAGTAATGCACTATTAAAGTGCTAAAAATGGAAGATAACTTTTCTCTGAGTTGTTCGGATATGAGAGTAGGAGGAAGCCCATAAAATCAACATAAAAGAGACATTCTAACAACACAAAATCCAATGAGAATTCTATCACTTCCGAGAAGATGTCTAGAAGGGGTAATCAATCACCATCTAAAAACATCATCTTCATCGCTTGAGTGGAATGCCATCACTATCAAATTACCTCCAAGCCGGTGTGATAAAATTAAACGCAAAATGTCTACTATAGATTGTCTTAATGAGGTCAGGGATGGATGAGAGGTTTTTGACTTTTAGAATGCAAGCGAAGTGTTCCCAATTTACAATAGGGAACTTGTGTTCCAAACTTATTTTAATCACATCAAGAGGGGCTACAACTATAACATATGAGTGGTCATCTCTAGGAGAGCTACGAAATTCAAATTTCCTCGGTGGCTGCAATTGTCTATGGCCAATCAGGTTGTGTTGGGGTGGTTTTTCGACACATGTAGTATATTTCCTTAAACGTAGCCAAATATATCCAATTTAGACTGCATTCAACTTGTATTGGACTTCATGAAGTGGAATGGAGCCATCTATGCTAATGAATCAAAAGTTCAAATTTCTAGTGTTTCAACGTCTCCCAACATAAACCACACCATTGACACCATACTTGGAGAAAACTAACCACATACTTTAAGAATCATGGTTGTTTGGAAAATTCTCAAAGTAAATATGATTATCCATATTGATCACATTTGGATTTGTGGCTGCCCTGACATTAGAGAATTTTGAATGGTTTCGAGAGGAAATATATGGGAATACCATCATGATGAATGGGTGTCACTGAAATAGGGCTCAATGATGTCTACTTAACTCTCTTGGGTGCACCGGGAGAGAGACTAGTGGCGTCTACCAATCTCTCTCGAAAAGGCAACATCGATAGAGAATCGGTGACTTCAGCTAACTCTTTAGGGTTGCATCAGGAGAAGGACTAGTGGCGTCTACCTATTCTCAAGGATGGGGGTTGTTTATTCATGATGAAAACAAAAAATCCAAACAACAATCAAGAAGCCAACCAAAAATAAAAAAAACCTTTAATGTAATCGCAAGAAACAGTATTTCACAAAAGCGCAGCATTATACCTGTAAAGATGTTTAAACAAATTGAAGATTGGTTCCACTGAGATATGCAATCTGAGATGAGTTCTACCAACAAATTGATTTCATTATAGGGTTTGTGACAAAACAATCGGTGTAGCTGTTATTGTTCGCATATTAGAAATCGATGTAGTCCTTAAGGATCGCTGATCAGATTGGATGACAGAATTGTGTTTCAACTGGTTAGACAAAATAAGCGATGTGAGTAAGCAAGCTGATGTGAATGGGAGATCGTAGAGCTATGCAAGATCGGTTAGGGTGATGGCAAGATCGATTAGGGTTAGGGTTGATAATTGTGCTGGCAGAGATATTGATGTTACTACATTGGGCTACCGGGTGATTGAATGGCAGGAAGAGAAGATGAATGGTGGATGGTACCGATCTTCGATGCATTCATATAGTGTATATTGTTGTTGATTCATTTTATTTATAACACTAATGACTTTTTCATGTAGTTTTATTAATTCCCCTAAGGGATATTATTATCAAGTTTTTGCCACCTCTCAACACAAGTTTCCTAAGTAAATAATACATTTGATGAAATTGTTTTTGCATTTTGACAATGTTAAGAAAAGTACCATTTATTTTGCTAAGAATTATAAGACGTGTTAATATATGGTGTTATTGACCAAAATTATATTTAACATCCATATTGATAAATTGGTACTCACACAGTAATTCTTGTAACTTTATTATACACATATCGAATATCATTGAATGTTTTGAGTACCTCTATTGAATAAGAAAACCATTAAAACGGAATCGAAAACCATTAAAACGGAATCGAAAACATTATAATTTTTTATATTGAATCATTGGATATCGCAGACAGTTAGTCAAACAAATCCAAAATATTTTTTTTACGGAGTAAAAGTTCTTCCAATGTTATGTCTATGATTGTTTTTCAAAAAAAAAAGTTATGTCTATGGTTTGAAATGTAGTATGCATACATCATGGGATTTGACACAATTGCTTGATTCTAACAACCATAATTGGCAATACAATACAAACTTGGTCTATTGCAAATAATTCAAAGAAACTTAAAAGATGGCAAAACCTTACCCATACTGGAACCCTATCCTGCAGCCTCCCACAGCCGCCGATCCCATCCACCCCTGCCAGATCCTCCAACGAACACCTCTACAACCAGCGCACCAACATTAGGATTCCTGTCCAGGCCCCGCACTACGTTGACATGCCCTAAACCATCCGAAAGCAAGATTTATTTTGAGAAGAGTGTACACCACGAAGAAGAGTAATGTAAGGAATCAGAATTTCAGATTTCTAATAACGGACGGATCACTACCAATACACAAAGTTCTATATAGAATGAACTCGGTTTGGATAGGTAATATCAGACTTTGGTGAGCTGAGTGCATGTTATTCATCCCATGGCATAACTCCACAGAGACATAAAACCTTGACTCCACCACCGAAACAGTAGAAAGTTTTTAGAGAATCATCACACGATCATCGCTCCTATACGGCAGTAATTGATGGTACAGAAGCTCCTATCTGGACAGTTTTTACTCCCAATCATCACAGTGCTCCATGGCTATACCGAGCATGCTTGGCTAAGGTCTGGAAACTTGCCTTTATTCCCGATTTGTTTGAAATGGGGAAGAATAGAAACTTTGCTGTAGATTTTATCGCTATAGTAGGGGGAATTTGGTGATCATGTGCTTCTTTTCATCGGATGCAATGCTGGGTTTTATCGAATCCGATCACTTATCATAAGGATTTGGTTTTTGATGTTACCAAATACCCATTACATTTTATTCCGGATGAATGTCTCATGTATGTTGATTTTATGGGAATCCAGCCGGTGTTATTATCAGGAACATTAATTAATCAATTGGCAACCTTATTTGGGAAGATGGTATCCACGAATTTTAATTTCAATCAACCCGACCGAATGGATGTATTATCTTGCTTAGTCTCAGTCCCTAATGCCATGAAAAGCCAAAAAATTAATCTCTGCATTGGTGATACTATTGTCACGGTTTATACCTCGTTTCGGCAAGCAGTTGCCTGCTGCCACAGCCTGTTCATGTAAGATTACTCAGAGACTTCATCGGATGAAGCGAGCCTTGGTTCATCAGAAAAATATGTGGAACCGCAAGCAACCAATACCCTTCCACCTAGCAGTACTTCCCATGTTTCTACCTCCTTTCCGGAACAGCCAGTAGCAACCCTTGAAACAATACCTGAACAACCCCATTTACATCGAAATAGTCCAATCAGCTTGAAAACTGCTCCAACCAAAAGCATAATGAGTTCCTCGGTCCAGAAATTTCTAACATGAATCGAATATTTCTACAAACTAATTCGCAACAACAGGCAGAAAATGATAAGCTACACACATTCATGATCGATAAATAGCTCGGCCTTTTCAAAGAGAGAAATGAGATGGAAGTTTTGACGATCATGGATAATAACGTGGATTCCTAGGCTGCTACATCTTTTCACCAAGTTTTTTCCAATATTTGTGTGACTCTTTTTTTTATTAGCTAGAATTGTTGAGGTGGAATTAAGAATAATGCCAAACAATTGTTCATTCGCTCGTGTGCTAGGAAATTTAATATTCACTTTTCGATTCTTTTGGAAACGAAAATGGAAGATTTAAGTGAAGTAGTAGCAAGGAAATTCTAGGGGCATAATGACTTCTCGTATCATTGTACACATTCTCAAGGACTCTCACGCGACATTATTTTTTCATGGAATACAGCCTTGTTAAACACAACTTATGTATCATCATAAAAAAGGCGGTCTATCTTCCATTTAGTCTCTTCAACAGTGGATATTCATGTGGTTACTTTGTATGGGTCTACAGTCACGTCAGAAAGGAACCAAATGTGGCTTGATTTGTTACCCAAAATCAAACCCCTTAACTGAATCCTGGTCTGTGGGGATTTCAATGAAGTATTGTTTGCCTCAGAGCGTTCAGGTGGAAGAGTTAGACAATCAATGTTTAGATTCTAGGAATTTGTGAATGAAAGTGAACTTCTAGATCTCCCCCTCCATGGTCTCGACTACACATGGGCAAATACACATTCTTACTCACGAATAGATAGAGTGCTCGTGTCTTGTGATGTTAGAGACCTTTGGCCTGATATATTAATTTCAACATTGGACTCAACCTTATCAGATCATTTACCGATCCTATTTCGATCTCATTTTTCATCATTTGTTGGACCGAAACCGTTTCGATCCTCAAATTGCTGTTGGGATCACCCAGATTTTCCTTTCGTACATTCAATCTAAATGGAACAGTATTCGAGAAGCATATGCAAATTGGGACATTTCAACCAAACTGGAAAAATTAAGCACCTAGATTCAATCTTTACATGCAGAGAATTATGGGAAACTTGAAGAGAAGATTAAGGACCTTGAATGTAAGTTTATTTCTCTCACTTTGAGCAAATCCCTGCGACCATTGTCGGACACTTCTGCATCGAAACTGCAACTCCACCTTCAGCCCTTTCACAACATTGATGGAATCTCGAAAGCGTTCGTCACCAGCTATCCAGAGTTAAATGGACGCTACTAGTGGATCGAAATACAATGGAAGTTAATAGAAGCCTGGTTCATGATTTATCATCTATTTCGGTAACAATCAGATCATACTATAGAGACCTTTTTGCGGCCTCGCTTATGGTTCCATTTTCTCTAAGGAAGCTACGATTTCCAACTGTATCGGCAAGTTCAAATACCAATGCGATCGCCCCATTCACGGAGGATGAAACTTGGGCAGCGGTATGCTCGTGTTATATCAATAAGGCACCCGGGCTGAACGGGTACAATTTTCTCTTTTATGAAAGATTTTGGGCTAATTGAAAGGGTGAAATAATGAGCGTGTTGAATAATTTCCACAACTCCTTAATTTTACCATCCTCAATTAAAAAGTCTTACACTGTGCTTATACCGAAAGTTCTAGGATCTTCAAGTTTACACAACTTCCGATCGATCGCTCTTATCCACAAATGCTCTTTCCTAGCTTCTAAGATCATTAGCTCTATTCACAGACAGCGATGGCCTTGCCTTGTTCTTAAACTGGATTTTCACATTTGATTGTATCTCGTGGCAATATATAGATGCAATTTTGTTAGCATTGGCTTTGATAAAAAGTGGATTTCTTGTCTTACAAACTGTTAGAATAATTCGATAACTTCTTTTCTCATCAACATGATACCAAGCGAGCCGATTAAATTGCACAGGGGGGTGAAGCAAGGTGACCCATTATCGCCTTTTATTTTTGTTCTAGCTGTAGAAGGGTTGAAGCAGATTCTTGAAGCAAGTATCCGTGAGAGACTTTTACTGGGTTTTTGCTTAGATGAATCTCTTCCCTATATTTCTCTGCTGCAATTCACAGGTGATACGATTTGTTTTCTACCCGCGGATGTCTCCATCATCTCCACATTTGTGCAAATATTGAGATGTTTTGAGTTTATCTTGGGGCTCAGAATCAATTACAAACAAAAGCATGCTCATGGGAATTCATGTCGGAAATGGCAGCCTATGCAATTTCGCTGCGCAACTTGGGTGTCGAGTTGAAAGGCTTCCAATTAAATATCTTGAAGCCCCAACTTCCATGAAACGACTCCCGATATCTAGCTGGGACCCCCTTATTACAAAATTCATGAGCAAGCTTACTAATTGGAAAGGGAATTGCCTCTCTTATATGGGTAGAGTGATTCTAATCAAATAGGTCCTCTCTTCTTTACCGGTGTATTTATTGTCCATCTACAAGCTCCCAGTTTTGGTGGAAGCAAAATTGAATTGCTTAATGAGAAACTTTCTTTGACGGGGTGACGGAAACAAAAATAGAATTTACAGAATTAGTTGTGATACAATTAATCTTTTGAAGCAACTCGATGGTTTATATATTCGAGATTTTAAGTTAATAAATTACAGTTTATTACTTAAATGATTATGGAGGCTATGAACGGGAAACCAAGACACTTTATGGTTTGTCTATTGTGTTTGTCGATACGGTTTTCATTGTTAGAATGACGTGATTAATTCAGAATATTCGAGACTCTCCCCTATATGGTTTGAAGTGGTCCGCTGTTGCTATGGTTACCGTAAGTTTTGGGAGTTTTTTAACGCGAACTCCTTTGTGCGACTAGGGAATGGGCTGCAATCGTCTTTTTGGTATGAGAATTGGACCTCAAACCAAAGCCTTCAAACTCTATTCCCAGACCTTTACGTAATGTGTAATCGGAAGTCTTCGAGTGTGCGTGTGGGCTGTTTGGCAATATTCGGTTTAGAAAGATTCTCCCGTCCCTTTTGGAAACAGAACCTACAATCAATATGCAAGCTAGGTGCTTAGAACTTTGTGCATGGATCTCTATGGCTTATCCATCAATTTGTGGAGACATTTGTGCCACAACTAGGGAGCTGTCTGCTCTATCACTCGAACATGATGCAGACCAAATTCATTAGGAGCTGTCGATGGGTAATGAATTCACGGTGGCAAGCTTTTACACTGGCTATTATCAAACGGGAAATTGGACCAAACCTTCAGTTGACTTCTCGTTGATTAGGCAAAGCTGATAGGATCCCATTAGAATAGGAAGACTTTTCTTACTTTCCTAGTTTGTATAGACTTCTAATATTGTACACAATTCTTCCTCTTTTGTAATTGCTCAAGTATATATATGAATAAACCATCTCTACACAAATTAGTGT
>CATIWQ010508144.1:0-14340 GCA_949673415.1 Euphorbia schlechtendalii
TCACCCAAGGCCTTGTGCGGGTGTGGATGGCATGGAGGAATGCTACCTGGTTGATCCTGCCAGTAGTCATATGCTTGTCTCAAAGATTAAGCCATGCATGTGTAAGTATGAACTAATTCAGACTGTGAAACTGCGAATGGATCATTAAATCAGTTATAGTTTGTTTGATGGTACCTGCTACTCGGATAACTATAGTAATTCTAGAGCTAATACGTGCAACAAACCCAGACTTCTAGAAGGGATGCATTTATTAGATAAAAGTTCTACCCGAGATCTGCCCGTTGCACTGATGATTCATGATAACTCGACGGGTCGCACAGCCATCATACTGGCGACGCATTATTCAAATTTCTGCCCTATCAACTTTCGATGGTAGGATAGAGGCCTACCATGGTGGTGACGGGTGAGAGAATTAGGGTTCGATTCCGGAGAGGGAGCCTGAGAAACGGCTACCACATCCAAGTGTCACGGGCTAAGATTTTAACACTTAAACTCCGTGCGGCACTAGCACAAAACAACCAATGATTATGCTAGCAAAGCCTTGGCGAGAATTCTTTACAAGTAGCGCTACGAATGCGAAAGCTAAGTAAGAACTTTGGAGAAAGCTTTTGTGGGAAACTTTACAAGTGTTCATTGCTTACTTTCCAAGGTGATTACAAATGGGAGAGGAGTTACATATTTATAGGCATTCACCACCTCCTTAATGAACGGTCCGGATCGATTCTCTAGAATTATCTTCGATTCGACGGCTATTACAACTTTCACTAGAATTTTCTATACAAATATCTCTTTAACTAGATAAGTATGGATAAATTTAGATACATTCTTGTTTATTCCACACACATGTAGAGAATTCTAGATGTGTGAAGACTAAGCTAGAAACTGATACAACGTGAATTTTACCGAGAAAAACCTCCTTTTGCTACGGAATTCGCACGGGAAGTGCCGTCGCGTGCCATCTTGCGAGACTTTGCGATGTAATGTGAGAATATCCGCATGTCCAAGTGTTGGGCCGTGTCATTCTCCCCCACTTGAGATGGCAATGCCCCCGTTGCCATGCATTGCATTCATCGACCCTTGTGCTTCAAACTTCTCGATCAAGTTTGAAAATTGCCAAAGTTTCTCCGCGGGCTCCCAACTGGTCTCGATTGTCGGCATGCCTTTCCACTTTACTAAGTATTCTTTGGTGGCAACACCATTGCGTGCTTGAACGACCCTTTTTGAAAGGATTTCCTCAGCTTCTTTTTCAAAATGTTCTCTTATCCCAACAGGTGCTCTCTTGTTGGTGTTGCTTTCCTCGTTGTCGGGATCTTTGTGGTATGGCTTGAGTAGGCTCACATGAAAGACGAGGTGAAGTTTTGAGTATGCCTCGAGCAACTCCAACTTGTATGCCACTGAGCCTACTTTCTTAATCACTATGAACGGCCCCTCGTATCATCGCATTAGCCCTTTGTGAAGTCCACGCACTCGGCCATGCTCGTATAACTTCACTAGGACTTGATCACCAACTTGAAACTCATGAGGCGTTCTCTTTTTGTCTGCCCACTTCTTGGTATGCTTGGCCGACTTCTCAAGGTAGAGCTTAGCCTCATCGGCCCTTTCTTGCCAATCTTTGGCAAACTTGTATGTGGGCAGGCTATTCCCCTTATAGCCGCTAATAATGTCTTTGGGGGTTGTTGGTTGAAACCCCAAGACAATCTCGAACGGGCTTTTACCGGTGCTCTCCCTCTTCATAAGATTATATAAGAATTGGGCAATGTCAAGTAACTTTACCCAATCCTTTTGATTGGCCGCCACATAATGTCGAAGGTAAACTTCGAGCATGCTGTTGACACGTTCGGTTTGGCCATCGGTTTGTGGTTGCATTGTGGTGCTCATCTTTAGCTCCGTTCCGAACAAGTGGAAAAGTTCTTGCCAAAACCTCCCCATAAACCGTGAGTCTCTGTCGCTCACTATAGATGTTGGCAGTCCCCAATATTTCACCACATGCTTAAGGAAGAGCTTTATAGTAGTTTCGGTAGTACATTCCTTTGGGGCAGGAATGAAGATGGCATACTTTGACAAGTGATCCACCACTATAAATATGCTTGTGCAACCTTCGGATATGAGCAAGCTAATGATGAAATCCATTGAAACACTATCCCATACTCGCTCGGGGATTGGTAGTGGTGATAGTAAACCATGCGGGTGTTCATGCTCCACCTTGTCTTGTTGACATACAAGACATGTTCGCACGTAGGCCTCCACGTCTTCCTGCATATTTGGTTAATAAAACCTCTCTTGAGCTAGAGATAAAGTGCGATGAGTACCTGGGTGGTCAGCATATCTTGAATCATGACACTCCTTACGGACGTCTCTCCTTAAGTTTTCCCATGTTGGTACGTACAAGCGGTTGGCTTTAGCATAACGTGCCCCATCTTTGATCCAAAAGCGAGCTGTCTTGCCCACCTTGACCAACTCCATGAATCTTTGAGCTTGTTGGTCTCGCGTCAATCCCTCCTTGATGCGCTCCAACAATGTTCCCTTAGGTGCACTTACCATTGGCGCAAGGCATCATTTTCTGCTCAATGCGTCGGCCATGTTATTTGTCTTGCCCGGGCTGTACTCTAGCTCGTACTTGATTTCTGCCAAATATTCTAGCCATCATGCTTGCTTGCTAGACAATTTTGGTTGGTTTAGGTGGTAGCTCACTACCTTGTTGTCCGTCTTGATCTTGAATGGTGTGGCTACCTTCAAGTAATGTTCCCACACGCGAAGGCAATGAACAATCGCTAGCATCTCCTTCTCATGGGTCGGCCATCGACGCTCGGTATCATTGAGATTTCAGCTTTCGTAAGCAATGGGATGGCCCTCCTATATAAGCACTCCTCCTATGGCAAAGTCAGAGGCGTCGGTGCATACTTCGAATGGCTTGTCGAAGTCGAGGAGTGCGAGAACTGGTTGTCTGGTTACCGCATCTTTTAGGGCTTCGAATGTGGTTTGCTGCTTCGCTGCCCAACACCAAGCTTGTCCCTTCTTTAACAAGTCAGTGAGAAGTGATGCAATGGCCGAATGCCCCTTAATGAAATGCCTATAATAGTTGACAAGGCCTAAGAAAGATCCCAACTCGGTTGGTTTTGTGGGCGGCTCCCACTCCACAATTGCCTTGATTTTTGCGGGATCCATGCGAATCTTTCTACCACCGATAATGTGCCCTAGGAAAGATACTTCACTCAATCCGAATGAGCACTTCTTCTTTTTGACGTAGAGCTGGTTTTCCCTTAAGATGTGAAGGACGGCCCTCAAATGCTCCTTATGCTCATCCATGGTGTTACTATAGATGACTATGTCATCTAAGAACACGACCACGAACTTATCGATAAAATCCACCAAGACCTGTTGCATTAAGGTGCAAAATGTTGCGGGAGCATTTGTCAGACCAAACGGCATGACTAAAAACTCATAAGAACCATACCTTGTGATGCATGCGGTCATTGGCTCATCCCCTTTGGCTATCCTCACTTGATAGTAGCCTTTGCACAAATCCAGCTTTGAGAAATATTTGGCTTGATGTAGACGGTCGAAGAGATCCGCTATGAGCGGGACGGGGTACTTGTTCTTCACTGTCAATTTGTTAAGTGCTCGATAATCGACACATAATCGAAGAGAACCATCTTTCTTGCATTGGAAAAGGACTGGTGCTCCCCATGGACTCTTCGACGGACGAATGCGGCTTGCCTCAAGCAATTCCCTCAATTGCTTCTTAATCTCCTCAAGTTCGCTCAGACACATGCGGTAAGGTGCTTTGGTGATAGGCTTGGCCCCCTCAATTAGCTCTTGGCATGATTGATCTCTCTCCTTGGTGGGAGGCCTTTCGGAAGATCATTAGGCATGATGTCCTCGAACTCGGCAAGTATCGGCACTATCTCCTTTGGGATCACTTGCATTGTTGTGAGCTCTTCGGTTGGCAGCTCTTCTTCCACCATTATTGCGGTGAAGGTGTTCTCCCCTAGCTTAAGTCCCTTCTTTAATTTATTAGGGTTAAGCGTACCTTCCCTTTTGCAATGTACGACGCAAGGGTTTTCCCCTCGCATTATCACCATAGTGTCGTTGCTTGGTATGATTATCAAGTTTACTTGATCCATAAACTCCATACTAAGAACAAGATCGCAATCATCTATCGGGGCAATGGTAAAGTTGGCCTAACCTGACCAAGCTCTAGTTGTAAGTGGCACGTCCTTCGCTATGCCTACTAGTCCAATCCACTCGTTATTCACCCCTTTAAAGCGAGTCTTTGACGGTTCCTGTGTGATGCCTAATGAACGTGCGGCCTCCTCGCTTAAATAGCTTGAATCTGCCCCTGTATCAAGTGGCCCCCAACGAGCTACCTTCTTGAATGTGGCTTCCACATATAAGCGACCTTGCTCGCCTTTGTTTGTCCTTACTTTCATCGCGTCCAATCTCCTCAAGCATGCTACACGTTTTTCCTTGTCCTTGTGCTTAAGGTCTTGGACGAATGCTGCGAGCTTCTTTCTTGAAGGACAATCTCGTGCGAGATGCGGCCCCTCGCATAGGAAACACTTTGGTGTCCATGTCGACTTGTCTCCTTTCGACTTGTCGCTTGATGTTGCCTTGCCCTCGGACTGCTTGTGGTGAGACTTTCCCTTATCTTCCCCACTTTTGTTGTGGAATGGCTTCTTTCCCTTATCTTTAGCGCCTTCCTTCTTTTGGAACTCCACGAGGGAATCGGCAATGCGGAGTGCTTGACGAATGTCTTGAACATCTTGACGTACTCTCGAATGTGGCCATCTCTATGGTGAAGATGGCGTAAGTTGGCACGGGCTTCATTCTCCGCATCTGCCTATAGGAATTGCTTCCTCAATTCATCTTTGAATTGTTCCCACGTGGTGACTGTTGCCACCATCTCTAGCAATTCCTCCTTGATTTGCTCAATACACTCGGTAAAGATGCCCTCCACCGTTGGAGTGTGCTCTTCCCAACGATCATGGTGTTCCACTACCGCAAGCTCTAAGCGAGCTATACGCCTCTCGAATTCCGCCATGGGGCCTCTTGCGATAGACTTGTCCTTACGGCCACCTTTGCGAGCTTGCTTCTCCGCTTCGCCAGGCTCGTGTTTTACGTTCTCCACATCGCTCATTATAGCGGAAGGATTCGGATTCGACATTAGTGCTCTGATACCAACTGTCATGGGCTAAGATTTTAACACTTAAACTCCGTGTGGCACTAGCACAAAACAACCAATGATTATGCTAGTAAAGCCTTAGCGAGAATTCTTTACAAGTAGCGCTACGAATGCTAAAGCTAAGTAAGAACTTTAGAGAAAGCTTTTGTGGGAAACTTTACAAGTGTTTATTGCTTACTTTCCAAGGTGATTACAATTGGGAGAGGAGTTACATATTTATAGGCATTCTCCACCTCCTTAACGAATGGTCCGGATCAATTCTCTAGAATTATCTTCGATCCAACGGCTATTACAACTTTCACTAGAATTTTCTATACAAATATCTCTTTAACTAGATAAGTATGGATAAATCTAGATACATTCTAGTTTATTCCACACACATGTAGAGAATTCTAGATGTGTGAAGCCTAAGCTAGAAACTTATACAAAATTCTAGAATATTACCGAGAAAAACCTCCTTTTGCTGCGAAATTGACACGGGAAGTGCCGTTGCGTGCCATTTTGCGATGTAATGTGAGAAACTCTGCATGTCTAAGTGTTGGGCCGTGTCACAAGGATCACATTTATTATCACTGAATTTCGTACTCTATTTGAATTATTACCTTCCAAGGGCTTGTCTTGTCATGAAAAGTCACTTGCAAATTTTTAATAAAACAGCATATTTTGACAATGTATAAAAGATTTTAATTCGTGATACTAAGGAATTAGGAATGGTTCATTTCATATCTTTTTAAGATAAGAGTTCCGAAAAGTAATTGGTTTAGATTGATATTTTAGATTCCATAAGTTGTTATTCTTGTAACTCCTACTTCGGATGCCATTATGGGTTTTAATTCATGAGTAAACATAATAAAATTTGTATTGAAATTCCAAAATCTAACTTGAAAGTGGTAGGCGTCCATCATCAATATAAATTTCTAGAGAAAAAAGCGAACATATTGTCCATTTTGGTATTTGACTTTAGAAGAAAGAAGGAAGCTAAAATTGCATGATGGTAAAATATGCACTAGAATTCTAAAACAAATCTCTCTGAAGTGGGAAAATACAATGTGACGTTTACAATGTTTATTGAGATGATAGATATGCACATCACTGTACCATATGCACATATCCTACTTCACTAGTCACGTGATTGTATCTCGGTTCAAAAAGTTAAAAATAAATGATGCAATGTGTTGATTTTCAATCTCACCAACTCAACATGTTGTAGATTGTATACTTTAATTTGATATAGTGGTAACATCTTTTTGGTTAACATGACTAGTTCCATAAACTACGATAGCATCTCGCTCTATAGAAGTTTTACTAAAAGTAAGTTGAATATCTAATTAGAGTGCTTATTTCTTCTTACACTTCTATTTGCAAGCCAAGTTTTAATTTCTCGATGGTTATACTTATAGCTTAGCTATATGATAGTTTCCAATTTCCATTAACAATAAATCTCCTTCTCTTACATTGTAGAACTTAATAGTTTCCAATTTCCATTAACAATAAATCTCCTTCTCTTACATTGTAGAACTTATCATCATCAGCGTGACAGATAATTCTTGGATAATTTCTCATTTTTAAATATAACGGGCGGATTCTCTTTATCAGTTTATTTAACAAAGTACACAGATTAATAACAAAAATGTATGCATCAAGTATGAGATATTGAATGTCTTTTCAAATCTGAAAAAAAGATTTGGAATCTGAGTGAATAAAATATCCTGAAAAGACTAGTTCTGTGTAGTAGATTATTAAAGTAGTTAAAAAATACTAATTGGAAGGATATACATACATTCAACTTGCCGGGATTAAGTAAGTTGTTAAGACTAGTTTACAGTTAAATTCTACTAATCTACTTAGGTGATAGATAGGTTATGCCATCTAATCCTTTATTTATCATGTTGCTCCTGTCCCACATCTTCCTACAACAAATGTTCAAAAAAACAATTCTATTAAGAAAAAGGCATTGTTTTAGAATGGATGGACGAAGAAAGAGAAATAAGTAAAAGGAAGCGTGTAAAAGGAATAAAAGATTGAGAGAAGGGAATCAGACAAAAAGAATGCATTCTCAAGAAAACAAAACAAAATAAAAGAACAACAACAAAAGCTGAAAGTGGAAATTAAAATTTAGCCCCCACTCATTTTTAAATGTTTTCATGTTGTGGTTTTGTTAAAAATGAAACATTGGAAATCGAGAGACAAAAGCAAAGGCATAGGCATGGGGTTAGAATAGAGTTGAAACAGTGTAAGAATCTCTGCAAAGATTCCTTTTCTTGATTTTGACCTTTTTGCACTCTTTTCTCCACGCTCCTTTACTTTTACATCCTTTTCTTTCTCCTTATTTCCCATTATGTTCTTAGCTGCAGTTCTACCAATTGGGGATGGCTTCGTGGTGCTTTTCGTTGAACTTATCCAGTTCAGTCAACGTTTCAAAACTTTCGGTTTGGATTTAAGCTTATGAGATTTGTCTTAGTCCTGGTTCGTAACAATTTTTTTATCTAATTGTACAGATGAATAGAATTAAAATTGTCAGTATGTCTAAAATTTCATATACAATTACATCATTTAGATAAATTTTTTAGTATATGATAATAGGTTAATGAAATCAAATTTAAAAAGCTAATAGTTTATGAAAAAATAAAAATAACTGTTAACAAATAATAAATGAAGACCGTTTAATTAGACCTATTCGCGGGTCGCTTCAACGAACCGGGCTTGGATACTTGTTTTTATTAAAAATCCGGCCCGAGCTCTTCAAAGCCTGAAATTTTATGAATCGAGCTTGATTTTTATATATATATATCCAAACCAAGAGTCGAAGAATAATTTTATTTATTTATTATATATTTATACATTAAATTTATAATTATTTTAAACCTTTATATTTTATACTATTAAATTTGTATACTTGATTATAATAAATTGTATCAAATATTAAATATTTTAAGTAAATAATGCAATTATGTTTAAAATTTAAATATATTTTAGTTTATTTTATATTTTTTCTATTTGATTTTAGAAAGAATATAACAAAAAACATATTCATGGGCCCAGGTCGGGCTTGAGAATTAACTTGTAAACCCTGGCCGAGACCGAAGTTTTAAAGTATAGGCTTGGGTCGAGCTTGGGTTAACATTTTTAATAAAAGCCCCCCTGACGAACAGGTGTAGCTATGATCAGTATAAAAAAATGAGTGCCAAAGTCAAGTCCATAGAATCAGACGCATGTTTAGTTGCAATGTTTATCTCAGTTGACAATAATATTGAATATGTGAATAGATATTTAAATTTGACTTTAAAAAAATGATAATCGGTAAAAGGACATTTGTTCGTTTATGTGAAAAATAATATCTTTTAATATATAAAAATAATTTCAAACCAACAATATCATTTTTTTTAAAAAAAAATTCTCCATTTGAGATTACATTAAATGAAAAAAAACCATAAACCTGCCATGAGGTGTGACTTGAATCTGAAATTTTTAGAGCCTGAAACCTTTAGAGTTCATAACTCCCGTCACTTGACCAAGACCCCAGTCACTTGATATCATATTTTTAAGCTAAAACGTATTCTGTTGAATTGAAATGTTTTGAGTGTAGATTTAAAATTATGTGAAATGAGATTAAAGTAAGTTGAAAGTATAATCAAATAAGCGAGCTTTAACTCAAAAACAACCTCCACAAGCGTGAAATACTATAGACTTTTACATGCTCTGGCTAGTTTGGAATGCCACTTCCATACATGCTGAGTTTTGGATTAGTGTAACTCAAACCAACAAAATAAAGTCATTCTATTGTATTATCAAATTTAGACTATTGATAACTTTTTGACAACTTTTAGTTTCATATTGCTTTCTTAATCAAGAAAAATATATTTTTAATGCGTAATTGAGATTTATGTCATATTGTTTCAATTTGATTCTAATTTAGTTCTGTTTCGTTGGTTTAACATTACTATAAATCCCATTAAAATTCAATATTTTTTAGAAGACTTCAATCTGTAGCATTGCTGCCTTGAACCAATCTATGCTTTCATAAACTAATTATCAAATTTGAAGTACATAAATAATTGTCAGGAGTGCACCCATGTTTTTTAAAAAAATTAAACATTATCCGGTTGACCCCTCGATTCCACAACAAACACAACTTAAAAACAAAACATGAGCCAATTTTTAAACCCAATTTATTAACCTTAAATATATGCAAAGTTAACGTTGAACTTGGGAATGTTTTTGTTATGCCAAGGATCCCAGCATATCCAGTTTCTGCCTTTAACCCCCTCTTTTCCTTCATTCCGATTGGTCCGTGTACTACACGCTCTACATTCAAACAGACCACACCAGAATTCGGATTCTCCCCCCTCTTTCTCTCTCTTCTTTCCCTCCCTACTGCATAAAGTCACCACCTTTCACACTCTCTCTCTATAAAAAAATCTCTCTTGCCAACTCTATTGTCTCTGTCTTTGCCCGCCCTTCTGATTTCACTCCTCCTTGAGCCTCCCAATTTGTCCCCTTTCTTTGTTTTTCTCCCTCCTTCATTTTCTCTCTCTAAAGATTCAATCTTTTTCGGCTATGGAGGACTCTTGTTTCTCCAAGGAGAAGCTTGTGGTGGAGATTGTTGCAGCCCACAATTTGATGCCTAAAGATGGAGAAGGGTCTTCTTCCCCTTTTGTTGAGGTTGAGTTTGAGAATCAGAAGCTGAGAACTCAAGCCAAGTACAAAGATTTGAACCCCGTTTGGAACGAGAAGCTTGTTTTCAACGTCAAAGATGTGGCTGATCTTCCTTACAGGACGATTGAGGTTAGTGTGTTCAATGAGAAAGGGTCTGGGAATAGTAAGAACTTTCTGGGTAAAGCTAGAATCTCTGGTTCTTGTATTGCTAAAGAAGGTGAAGAAATGGTGCAATTGCATACTCTTGATAAGAGGAGTTTGTTTTCACATATTAGAGGAGAGATAAGTTTGAAGCTTTATGTTTCCTGTAGAGAAGATGTTAAAGAGGTTGTTTCTTCTGCAAAGAAGAACAAGAAGTTGCATCATCAGCAGCAGCAGCAGATTGCTGCCATTGTTCAACAGCAAGAGCAGCACAACAAGCAGCAAGCACAACAGCAAGGCCATAACAATGCCAAGCCTATGGAGCCAAACCCAGGTGAGATGAAGCCTATTGTGATCACCACCGGTACTCCTGGCCCTGTTGTTTATAGCAGCGGAGGAGGTGGCGGCGGCGGCGGTGGTGGCGGGTTGGGGTTTTTCAGCCATGGTTCAGGTGAGTACTCTCTTAAAGAAACAAGCCCTCATCTTGGTGGTGGACCTGTGAACAAGGATAAAACCAGTGCTACTTATGATTTAGTTGAGCAAATGCAGTATCTTTATGTTAGAGTTGTTAAAGCTAAAGACTTTATGGTTTTCACTGGTGGGGATATGGTTGTAGAGGTGAAATTAGGGAACTATAGGGGGATTACTAAGAGGGTTTCAGTTTCAAGCAATATGGAGTGGGACCAAGTGTTTGCTTTCTCTAAAGATTGCATACAGTCATCAATGGTGGAGGTATTTGTCAAAGAAGGCAATAAAGATGACTTCTTTGGCCGGGTTTGCTTCGATTTGAATGAGGTTCCGAGGCGGGTGCCGCCTGACAGCCAGCTGGCTCCTCAGTGGTATAGAATGGAGGACAAGAAAGGGGACAAATCCAAAAGCGGTGAAATCATGGTTTCGATTTGGTTTGGGACTCAGGCAGATGAAGCTTTTGCAGAGGCTTGGCATTCTAAAGCAGCTAATGTTCATTTCGACGGGCTTTGCTCTATCAAATCCAAGGTTTACTTGTCACCCAAGCTTTGGTATCTGAGGATTTCTGTTATTGAAGCTCAGGATGTCTTTGTTGGCGATAAAGGGCCCGTAACTATGCGGTTTCCTGAGTTTTTTGCGAAAGTTTTGGTCGGGAACCAAGTTTTGAGGACTAAACCAGCAGTCCCCAAGACGAATAGGAGCTTTTCGAATCCTTACTGGAATGAAGACTTACTGTTTGTTGTAGCCGAGCCATTTGACGATTACTTGGTGGTTTCAATCGAAGATTATGTCGGACCGGGAAGAGAAGAAACCGCGGGCCGAATCTTGATTCCCGTGACCGCGATCGAGAGGCGGTTAGATGACAAACAAGTCATCTCTAGGTGGTTCAATCTTGACAGCCATTTTGGGAACGCAACCGATTCGAAAACAGTGGCTCGGTTCGGTTCGAGAATCCACCTACGAATGTCTCTCGATGGCGGTTACCATGTGCTCGACGAAACCACAATGTACAGCAGCGACGTTAGGCCGACAGCAAAGCAGCTGTGGAAGCCGCAGATCGGCGTGCTCGAGATCGGCATTCTGGGCGCTTCGGGGCTCATGCCAACGAAACTCAAGGACGGCAAAAGGGAGACCACCGATGCTTACTGTGTTGCCAAGTACGGCCAGAAATGGGTGAGGACACGAACCGTCATCGAATCTTTGTTGCCGAAATGGAACGAGCAGTACACTTGGGAAGTTTTCGATCCCTGCACGGTCGTGACCATTGGCGTGTTCGACAACTGCCGGGTCGATAAAACCGCGACGAACAACGCCGGTGGGCGTGACTACCGGATCGGGAAAATCAGGATCCGATTATCGACCCTCGAGTCGGACAGGGTTTACACGCACTCATACCCGCTGCTTATGCTGCACCCTAGCGGGGTCAAGAAGATGGGCGAGCTTCATTTAGCGGTGCGATTCTCGTGCGCCAGCATGGCGAACGTGTTCCACATGTACGCGATGCCGTTGCTGCCGAAGATGCACTACGTGCAGCCGCTGAGCGTGAACCAGCTGGAGATGCTGCGGTTCCAAGCCATGAACGTGGTGGCTTCGCGGCTGAACCGAGCCGAGCCGCCGCTGGGCCGGGAAGTCGTCGAGTACATGCTCGACCATGACTCGCACATGTGGAGCATGAGGAGAAGCAAAGCGAACTTCGCTCGGCTCATAAGCGTCCTCTCAGGGCTCGCTTCGGTGGCACGGTTGCTTGAGTCTTTACGAAACTGGCAAAGACCAGTCTACTCGACGGTGTTTTTGTCTATATGCCTCGTGTTGGTCGCGTTTCCCGAGCTGATAATCCCGGCCGCGCTGGTCCATCTGGCGATTCTGGGGATTTGGAGGTATCGATCGAGGCCCCGGCAGCCGCCCCACATGGACACGAGGCTATCTCACGCGGAGAATGTATACCCGGATGAGCTGGACGAGGAATTCGACTCGTTCCCGACTAGTCGGAGCGCTGAGGTGGTGAGGATGAGGTATGACAGGCTGAGGAGCATGGCGGGGAGGATTCAGACGGTGGTGGGTGACATGGCGACGCAGGGCGAGAGGTTGCAGGCGTTGATTAGTTGGAGGGACCCGAGAGCGACGTTCTTGTTTGTGATGGCGTGCTTGTTTGTTGGGGCTGGGTTTTATGCCGTGCCAATTAGGGTGGTTGTTGCGGTGGGGGTGGTGTATACGATGCGGCCACCGAGATTTAGGAACAGGCTGCCGTGTATGGCGCTTAATTTCTTTAGGAGGTTGCCGGCGAGAACTGATAGCTTGTTGTAGATGTTGTGCTGTGCTTTGTGTTAAGTGTGTGTCAGCTTAGTTTATTATCTATGTTGTAGTGTGTTCAGTCTGTTGGTTCTCTTGATTTACTATCTTGTTAAATATTGTTTGTTTACAGTATGATTTTCAGAGTGAATGGAGAAGCATTTCTCGTTGTTTTCCGCAGCCTTGAATTTGCATTCCACCCTGTGCTATCAATAATGTTGACCTTATAAATTAATATGGAAGAATCAATTCTCAATTCATTCAAATAAGTTACCGTTGACAAACATACTGGTATAGCTTTCTCTGCTTTAGTGATTTTAGTAAATTATACTATTGGTACATCAGGGGCGAAACTTGACTGGAGTAAAAGATACAAGGACAAATGTACCTTCATCAGATAGAGATATATCAAGGCAGATAATATTCTTCTCACCGAAGATTTCGAGCCTCAAGTACATTTAAATTCTACTTGAACATTCGATTCCGAAATCTACATGACACCGTCTCGATCCAACTGTTTCTATTTCTAGATTTGTGATTTTGGGCTACCTGAATGGTGAATTGCCATCTTTAGAAACCTAGAAAGAGAAACACCATTTGTCAAAGAGACAATTATCGGCTTCCAAATTACATTCACAATTATTGTTGATGTCCTTCAAAAATGGTCTTCCGTTTATCGAGTCTTCAAAAATCCTGCAAAACAAATCCTCGGCCGGAAGTGTTTCCGGCGAAGATCCTCCGAAGATCTAGTCAGTGGTCAGAGTAAGGGGGGTCTTAGTAAAGTTCTTTTATGATTACGTACCCTTTTTCCAGTTAAAGGCTTGCCATTTATAGGATTTTTGTGTAGTGATGTCATGCGGGACCTATCTGTAAGAGGTACACGTGAGGCCCGCCGCTTGGGGGTCTTGTCTGCCGTCGGAGCATTAAATGATTCATCTCTGTCAGTTGGTAATACATTTAATGCGGCAGAGGAGAGAGATACGTCAGAGTAGTGGGTTCTGAGGGTGTGGTCTCGGCGAAGTGGCGGTGGGTAACGCCGAAGGTTATTTAATTTGGTTATATACCTCGGCGAGACGTCGTGCTGACAGGGTCTCGGCGCGTAGCGATGCCGAGGTACACATTTGTTTGGCCCGTGGTTTTTGAATCTCCTAATGGGCTTGAGACCTTAATGGGCCTTGATATCAGATACTTTCGGTTGAAACAACTTATTATTTAATTTAAAACTGTATTTCTAGACTAAAATAAAGTAGTATCTTAAGTTGAACCTATTAAATATATATATTTTTCACAATTTTATAAAATTGAACCGAAAATTGCAATTCACGAAAATTGGATTTGACAACAATGCTGAACTGACATGCGCAGATGTATATTTTATTAACTCCTAACACCATCTCATAATGGACTACAAAAACATTTAATGCTTTAAACATAAAATGAAATAGAATGAGGAAGAAACCTAGTCATAAGTCATGTAATTTGAAGCACCAAATAAGCATATGATCAAGACCATGAGTTTCTATCATCAAAGTTTTTCTTTTGATTTGCATTTCAGCCTACACCCGCTTCACCAGTTTCACACAGTCGATTCGCAGTTCATTAGG
>CATIWQ010508245.1:0-18201 GCA_949673415.1 Euphorbia schlechtendalii
AATAGAAAGTATAAGCAGAAAACAAAGTAAAGTTGTAAGGTATGCAAGTGAAAGCTAAAGTTGCTCAAACCATATCCACTCTTTAATGGGAGTCGTCAATTCTCACATTTCCTGCGTCTACTTTGAATTCAGTCTCGACTTGTACAAAATCTACCCTAGGATGCTATTCTTTGTGAATTTCGAATAAAAGAATGTTGAATAAAGAAAAATTTTATTGATAAGTGCTTTGCAATTACACTCATACAACAAATGCTCAAATTTGTGTAGAAATATAGTGATCGAAATAGGAATCGAATCACTTATACATTTTTCTTGCTAAGACTTTGAACGTTGAGAAATCTAGATATTTTCACTCTCTATCTATACACGCATACTATCATTCAATGCCTTCTATTCATGCCAAAAAACCATGCCCTATGAAATTGGTGGGTCTTGAACTCTATTTATAGATTGCGAAGGGTTGGGTCTATCCAAATGAAGAGTCGTGTCCATTGGCGAAGAGTTGCATCACTTCAATATGATTGGATGCAAAGATTAATCCTCATCGAGAATGCAAAGACACCTTTACATGATTGGTTAACTTCTAAAGGGTGTCTTTTTGGTTGGTAGTTGATGGAGGTTGATGGCAGTTATCTGGAGGTTGGTAGTTGATAAGAGATAACAAATAACCGTCACAAGTCGCGATCGTGAACATTGGTTGGCAGTTTTCTGTTTATGAAGAGTGATAAGTCGCGACCGCGAATAAGTGTCACGATCGTGAAATGCTGTTTCTTCATGATTCTTCTTTGCAACTTTGCCGATCTTTGACAACTTCGATCCTAAGCCAAATCATTATGTTACACTCATCTTTTTGTACATTTTTCACTCTTTTTCCATAGAATTCCACGTTTGTTCATTTTACTCCCAAGATTTACCTAGCTTCTGCATTTGCATAAAAAACAACTACATACCAAGTGAAATCTTTTATATGAAGTATAAAATAAAACAAAACCATATCATTTTATGTTTGAACATGTCATGATAATAAGTGTAATTATACACTTATCAGACATCTTACCCCCAAACTTTACAATGTTGCAATTTGAAAAGTATGTGGGCTCTCGAGACCCGAGTGCTCACTTAATGCATTACCTAATGGTAATGAGGGCATTAAGAGTCAGTGAACGGATGATGGTCAAGCTCTTCATCGTCACCATGGGCCACCTAGTTAATGAATGGTACAGCCACCTTCCGTTGGACATAACCACTGATTGGAATAGCCTTTCCCAGGCTATGATGGGGCATTATGGCTTTAACACTCAAATGGAAACCACGATGCAACATCTGGATGCTATAAGGCAAGAGCAAAGAGAGAGCTTCAAATCTTAATATTCACGTTGGATGGCCACACAAGTTAGGCTTTGAGCTTGCTTAACTCTACCAAAGATGATAACCAAACTTCTGGATGGTGCACTGCCATCTTACATAAACAAGTTTGGGTTGGATAGCTTTTCAAGCTATGAAGAAGTGTTTGAGAAGGTAGACAAGATGGAGAGCACTTTGAATCGATGGACACATCCAGGGGCACTAGTACAGAAAGATAACTAATAGATGATGATGTAATAAATTAGCTTCTAGCTGCTTTGCCCATGAGGCTTTTTTATAAATTGAACTTTGTCTACTTGCTTAATATTTTATCAATGACATCACGCATTCTCATAAGCATATACATAATGTTTTTAGTACATGTGACATATCATGTCAAGAAATTAATTTGGGTATAACAAGATTCCCCAAAGTTACAATAAGTTCAAATGATTTGACTCTTGAGGGAAAGTGAGAGACAAACACATTGTACTTAGACAACGCGTGATAGCATTTGCTTCCTCCTACCAAGTTGTAAGAATGAAAGGCAGATCCCCAAGCATGAAACGTCCACTAACTACTAAATTAGTCAAAAAAGGTCAAAATGATCAAAGTTATAGAAGTACCAAGTGGCTGACCCAATGTCAAAGACACAAAGAAGGAGTCAGATCGTTGAACAAATCAACAAATCCATCACGCGACTCACCAACACTTATGGGTCGATCATTACATTGTGGAGGGAACATCATTGAACAAAAACCGTTCACCATCAATGAATCAAGCTATCAAATTTGATCTCTAACATATCACCTATCGTTGGAGAATAATAGAACTCAAAAGGATACACTGATGAGCAAGACTCATACCTCAAGCTTGTAAAACAGCATGGGCACCAACCAATCGATCAGAAATGCTGGACAAGACAACAACTAAAGTCATGGACATGGACAGCAGCCAATCTACCAAATTAACCAAGTCTTGCACAATTGCTATCACGCATAGGTGAAAGAAATAAATCAGTACAAATCAATACTAATAAAAAAATAAATTAGCATGTCAATTAACACTCTGTTAGTTGAGCAAAAATCAAGGCCTCTTTTCAAAACAGAAAAAGAATAGTGTGTTGAGCTGAAAACTAGAAAAGGATGGCTTAGGCAAAACTTAGGACATCGAGAGAACGACGTTGGTTAGAAAACCTGAAAGGGCTAATCGATGGCAGGAGTCAAATCATTTGAAACATTTATGCCCCTGTTAAGTTCATCAATGAATTATTATTTTTGTTGAATCTTTACACATATGCTTATTTTGATTGCTTGCATGCCAATGGTAGAATTTTGCAAGTAAACATCCAAAAATGAAAAAAGTAAAAATGAAAGAAAGAAAAAAATGAGTCTGCTGGATTGAAAACCTGAAATGGCGGTCAAGGCAAAAATTAATACAAGGTTAGATCGATTGAAAACCCATAAGTGCGGTCTATGCAAAAATTAGAACCAAAAAATATCAAGACCATCATCTTTGGAATGGTGCGGGACATCATACACCTCCAAACACTTAAGGCAAATAGCTTCCAAGCAATCATCACCAACATAATGCGGGATCAATGACTCATCTAGATCCTTCTCGAACCAGATCTAAGCTCTGAACTCAAATATGATTCAACGAACCCATGGTCATCGCTCTGAGGAAGTCATCCATGAAATCCCCAATGAGACAAATCCTAGGGGCACCCATGCACCAGCACAAGAGAAGGCTCTCCAATGAATGAAATCCACAACACTTACAATAGAAGAACATACATCATATGATAAATATTGTTCATGCATAAAATCATACATACATCACATACGCATCATGTCATTTACAGGAAACTCCACCTCCACTTGAGGAACCTACAAACACCAAGAAAGATGATGGCCCACTCAAGCCTAAAGTTAACATTGCAACATCACAAAAGCTTCTCAAATAACGAAGCAATTTTCGGGACATCATGGAATTTCCATTAAACTCATTTATTCATCATGTTTTAATTTTTTATTGAAAGGGAAAAAATATTTTCTTCGCACAAACTCAATCAAATAATTAAAACATTCATCATAAAATGTACTTACATTACACTTCTTCTCTGATTTTTCATAGGGAAATAAGTAAACATCCTATTAAGGAAAATCAAAATACAACCAAGGAAGGAAACAAATATCTCGATGACTGAAGAAAGAAACAGTCTCATCCACCGATCGAAGAACGAAATGGTTGAATATCCCTCCATATAGGGTTGCCTTTGAAATGGATTTAGGCACCTATCTCTAACCATTTCAACAAACTCATAAGGGGCACACAATAATAGCAGCCGAAGAAGGAAACGGTTACCAACTACTAAAGGGACATCATAGAAAGAAACGGTTGACCCACCCACAAGGGGCATCAAGCACTAAGGGATTTTGAAGAAAGAAACGGGCAATCTCGTGAAGACACGGTGCTAGAAAGGAAGGCTCAGGTTACCATCGATCGGGGCAAAGAAGTCACCAACAGCACCGGTCAAGTATATTCTCAATCCCTCCTCTCTATTTCGTGTGATCATACTAGTTATACAAACAGCGATGATCACATGAGGGGCAGTTGTTAGCATGAGATTTTGTACCATCTTGTATGTTCGATGATGATGCCTTTTCAGGATTTTTATCCTTGAATTACACAAGTTTTGTTTATCCAAAGATCTTCGAATGGGAACGTTCCTTGTCGCCAACTTATGTTAAGGACATAAAGTTTTAAAATTAAATCAACAAAATAAATAAAAAATTAAAAAGATAAAAAAAATTTAAAAAGCCCAGTATGATTGGGCTTGCCAGACAGGCGAGCCTGACAAGTCGACTCGTTGGTTTCCAGTGAGCCAAGAGGGCTCGTTGCGAGCCCCTCGCTGGATTCCAGCAAGCCTACTGGAAATACAGGGTCTTTTTTGGATTGAAGGGGGCTCGAAATTTTCAGAAAAAAGTTTGATTTTCACTAGAAAAATTATAAAAAATATCTACATTCGGATCCAAAATACGTTTGGATTCCAAGCCTAAACCATTTTCCTTCTATCTCTTTTTCATAATAATCCTCAGATATTCTCGGGTCTAAAACAAATTTAGAACCCGAGTCTGAATATCTTTTGGATAAATATTTATTTTATATACAAACACAATTGAAAAATGAATATGCAACACTCCCGGGGATCATACGGATACGCTGAAGTGGATTCACGTCGAAAGGGTAAGCCTCTGAGTTCCTAGATTTGTCTATCTTGTGTTTCTTTTGATGTTTCAATTTATTCTAAATGATGACCTAGGAATAATTTTGATTTATTCAATTATGTAAATATAAATGTAAAATCTATTCTTCTTCTTTTCTATTTATGAAAATTCATGTTAGATTACCCCAACGAATGGAATAAATATTATTCTCGGATAACAGACCTCACATTTTGCCATGCGTTCATTTTCACTAATATAAACGACGAACATATTTTTAAATAAAATGAATCATTTTGTTTCTAAACAAGAATTTTCAATCCTCAATGTTTTTTTAATTAGGCCACACGGGCCTCACCAAAATCAAATTGAGCATACATGTAAATATTCATGTTGTACTATGTATCATGTGCTAAACGTTGTGGATGCATGTTAGATGTATGTTTGGGATTTTATTTATCCTTCGGGTATCGCAATTTTTAATTATTTTTTGGGAATAGTAATTAATAGATTAGGCTGGTGGTTGCATTCCCTGAGGTTATGTAACTTTAGTCTTGACTTTTCCACATTTATTTATTGCTTTATGTATGGATTTACTGCTTTCCGCATGCGCATTAAATCATACATTACAAGCCAAAAAATGACATAAGTTCAATATGTAGAATTAAGAAATACGGTTTTCTATAGATGTAATATCATGTGATCCAATAAGAAATAAGTAACTTATCCCGAACCCGAATCTCCGTGTCTTAGTGGGCCGTCCCTCGGACGTTAAGCCTCACAAGACTAATTTCTGGAAGAGCTAATCTAGGTGGTGACTCTACACTAAGAGACGACGAATTCAGGTTTAAACAATCTAAAAATATTTTCGCCTTCTCTTTCAAACCTTCTGGGTCCCCGACCAGGTACGTTTCATTTTCAACTTAAACACCCCGGTAGATCGCGCCTCTCATTTAGAGCGCTCTCAGCTCGTCGTTCCATGTCATCCGCTCACAGTGGCTACGTTACTGGGGATATTTTCTTAAAATTATTTTTTCAAAGGTTTTAGATCTTGGATAAGGCCGAAAATTATTGATCACATTATTCCGTATTTTCTTAATTATGATATATTCATAATTTCACATTGCAATAGAGGGGATTAGCCCATAAGTCTAAGGTACCCTATTACAGAAAAGCTTTCTCTTGTACTTATCTTCCTCCTTGAGAAAAGATAGTACTTGAGCGGGTAGAGCACTTGTTGCCATATCACTTGTACCTCCCTTGTTAGAACCCTTTTGGGGAGAGGCATGGAGTGTATTTTAGTGTAATAAGAACCTTCTACATCAGTAACCCATTTACAAACCTCATGTAAATAAACCATAGGAATTTTCCCTAAGGTGTTACTCAACAAAAGACCATGCATTATATGTTTTTGTAAGTGTGCTCCTTAGTATCTTCATGATACTAAGATGAACCAAACTTAGAATAGAGACTAGCCAAAAACCCTACGCGTTGGAGTTATATGGTTGGAAGTTTGGACATTGCACGCTATGTGCTACGTACTTATTATTGTACAAATGTCATGCTAACCACGAATCTTAGTGCGGACACTTAAATGCACACACTCATAATGTTAACATAGCATTTTCTCATCATCATGATACCAAATCGGTGTCACATACACTTAGGATTAGTTGACACTTTAGATCGTGTTGACCTAAGACAACATAAAACCACTTAGAAACATCACTTACCCCTTTTCAACGAGATGTCCACTTGACATCTGGCTAGTAGCCTGTACAGGGCAAACATACATTTCTTTTATTATGTGATGTCCACTTGACATCCGACACTTACCCCACAAGGGTCAATAATATATCCCACACATTACCTATGAGATGTCCACTCGACGTCCAACTCATAGCCCACATAGGGCAATCACACATACCACATAGCCCAAATGGGGCAAATACCTACCCAAACCATTTTCCCCACTTCAGGTGATATCCTAGTTGATGTCCTAATCTAAGCCCACACAGGGTGAACTTATTTCAAAAGACCTTACCTTACCAAATCTTCAAGGGTATACGCTTAATACCTGAACCATTCACCCACATTGGGAAAAGATTCATGCATCACTACATACCCTCAAATAGCGATGACCACACAAGCATCTAAAACTTCGCCCTAATTGGGAAAAATAACCAAATCATTCAATAGCATAGCTATATACAATGGTTATTTTCATCTTATTTGATTTCATCAAGGTATGTTGCACTGCTTACCCGAAATAATTTTAACCTCCTCATTCTATGGAATCTGGTCATAGTACGCAATCTCAAACTATTAACCTATTACCACACAAGTAACTTGGTCACCTCATTTACACCATTCATGCTGCGATGTCACACAGACATCATACAAACCCCAAATCAATCCCTAGAGGTTGGATTTTCATTTTCACCTATGTTTATTTTATCTAACAAATAACCTATTTATTTCAAATGGATTGATAAACATATTATTTATTTCGCACCATGGCACATTAACCCTTTGTGAATGTAGTAATAACTTTTACATCTCACTCATTTTTTCATAAATTGCATCATAAATCTTACATGCATTGTCTAATCTTTTACTTGTGTATCAAAGGGGCTTAGAAAAGACCTGCTCACTGCCTGGTCCGTATTTCTCCAATCGTGGCCAATTTGGTAGGGGTTTCGTACAATAACTCAAGTGAAGACTAGGGTTCCAATTCAGATTTAGTTCAACATGCATCTTTCATGGCCAATCCACAAGATGGAGTTATAGAGGAGGATCACCCCTTCCTCACAAGACATGACTCTCAGTAGACACATCAATCATCAGTGAGCACCGAGATTGCAACTACCTTGAACGCCTTTACAAACAGCGAACAGCTAGCATCGCTTATTCACCAACATGTAGAAGGTCCAACCCTGTGGCTACCCTTAATAACGGCGGTCCTACTAATCAACCTAGAACAGGGGGACCTTCCACCTCTCATACATGGACCCATCTCATACTACCTTTTACCATTTCGGGGTAGGACAAAGTCAGCTCAATCAGAGCTAACCTAAAATTGGTCAGCCAGAATTTAACTTTGCCAATCCTTTCCAGCAGCAATCCGAGAACCAATTCTTCCCCGGGTAGCTTGGTCAGCCAGTGTTCGCACTATGGCCTTTTTATTGAGGAATGACCCAAAAACCTATTTCTAGTTGGAGTACATCAATGGCCTCACAGTTCCAAACACCTCAACTGCCCAATTTTGTGCTATTTCCCCAGGGATAATATAGCTCTTATCCAAGCGCAGGGAACGCCACCCTCCAAAAACTAGGAATGGCGGAATTATGGTAACTATTCTTGGCCACTCACGGTGGTCATCTCATGAATCCATACTCGGTGTAACCGATAATCGGGGATGAAGACATCTTGCCCCCAAACTTTGCGATGCCATAATTTGAAAAGTATATGGGCTCTAGAGACCCGTGTGCTCACTTAACGCATTACTAAATGGTAATGAGGGCATCAAGAGTCAGTGAATGCATGATGGCTAAGCTCTTCGTCATCACCTTGGGCCACCCAATCAATGAATGGTACAACCACCTTTTACTGGTCATAGCCATTGATTAGAATAGCCTTGCTCAGGCTATGATGGGGCATTATGGTTTCAACACTCAAATGGAAACCACGATGCAACATTTGAAGGCTATAATGCAAGAGCAAGGTAAGAGATTTAAACTTATTATACTCTTTTGATGGCAACACAAGTTAGGCTTCGGGCTCTCTTAACTCTACTAGGGATGATAACTAAGCTTCTGGATGGCACACTACCATCTTACAGAAACAAGTTTGGGTCGGACATCTTTTCGAGCTATCAAGAAGTGTTTGAGAAGGTGGATATGATGGAGCACTTTGAATCCATGGACACATCCAGGGAGTACTAGCACTGAAAGATAACCAATAGATGATGATGTAATAAATTAGCTTCTAGCTACTTTGACCATGAGGGTTTTTAGTAAATTGAACTTTGTCTACTTGCTTGATATTTTATCAATGACATCACGCATTCTCATAAGTATACACATAATGTTTTTAACACATGTGACATATCATGTCATGAAATTAATTTGTGTATAAATTGATCCCCTAAAGTTATAATAAGTTTAAATGATTTGACTCTTGAGGGAAAGTGAGAGATAAACACATGTACTTCGACAACGCGTGATAGCATTTGCTTCATCCTACAAAGATGTAAGATTGACAGGTAGATCCCTAAACCATAATGTCCAGTGACTACAAAATCAATCGAACAAAGATCAAAATGATCAAAGTCATAGAAGTACCAAGCGGCTGACACAATGTCAAACACACAAAGAAGAAGTCAGATCGTTGAACACATCAGCAACTCCATCATGCGACTCACCAACACTTATGGGCTGATCATTACATTGTAGAGGGAGGATTATTGAATGAAAACCATTCAACATCGACGAACCAAGCTATCAAATACGATCTCCGACATATCACCTATCGTTGGAGAACAATTGAACTCAAAAGGATATGTTGACGATCAAGACTCATCATCACATATACCTCAAGCTTGCAAAGCTACATGGGCACCAATCAATCGATTAGAAATGCTAAACAAGACAACAACCAAAGTCTAGGACATGGACGGTGACCGATCTACCAAATTTACCAAGTCTTACACAATTGCTATCACGCAAAGGTGAAAGAAACAAATCGATAAAAAGTAGTACCAATAAAAAAACAAGTTGGCCTGTCAGTTAACACTCTGTTAGTTGAGAAAAAATGAGGGCCTCTTTTCAAAATAGAAAAAGAATAGTCCGCTGAGCTAAAAACCCAAAAAGGGCGGCTTAAGTAAAACTTAGGACATCGAGAGAACCACATTGGTTAGAAAACCTGAAAGGGCTAATCGATGGCAAGAGTCAAATCATTTGAAACATTTATACCCATTTTAAGTTTATCAATATATTGTCATTTTTGTTGAATCTTTATGCATATGCTTATTTTGATTGCTTGCATGCCAATGGTAGAATATCGCAAGTAAACATCCAAAAATAAAAAAAGTAAAAATAAAAGAAAGAAAAAATGAGTCTGCTAGATTGAAAGCTTGAAAGGGAAGTTTAGGAAAAAATTAAGACATGGTTCGATAGATCGAAAACTCGTAAGGGCGGTCTATGAAAAAATTAGACCAAAGAAATATCTAGACCATCATCTTTGGAATGGTACGGGATATCCTATGCCTCTAAACACATCAGGAAAATAGCTTCCAACCAATCATCGCACACACAATGCGGGATCAACGACTCATCTTGATCATCCTCGAACCAGATCCAAGCTCTGAACTCAAATCTGATTCAACGAACCCATGGTCGTCGCTCTAAGGAAGTCATCCATATAATCCCCAACGAGACAAATCCTTGGGGCACCCATGCAACAGCACAAGAGAAGGCTCTCTAATGAATGAAGCCCACTACACCTACAACAGACGAACATACATCATATGATAAATATTGTTCATGCATAAAATCATACATACATCACATACGCATCATGTTATTTACAAGAAACTCCACCTCCACTTGAAGAACCTACAAACACCAAGAAAGATGATGGCCCACTCAAGCCTAAAGTCAACATTGCAACATCACAAAAGCCTCTTGAAGACACGGTGCCAGAAAGGAAGGCCCACGTCATCACTGATCCATGACAAAGAAGTCACCAGCCTCATCGATCAAGTATATTCTCAATCCCTCCGCTCCATTTTATGTGATCATACAGGTTATAGAACCAACGATGACAACACGAGGGGCAACTGTGAGCACGGGATTTTGTACCAGCTCAAGCTTTCGATGATGATAGTTTTTCGAGATTTTTATCCTTGAATTACATAATTTTTAATTATTCGAAGATCTCCGAATTGGAATGTTCCTCGTCTCCAACCTATGTTAAGGACTTGAAGTTTTAAAATTAAATCAACAAAATAATTAAAAAGTTAAAAAGATAAAAAATATAAAAAATCTCGGGCTCGCCTGACTGGCGAGCCAGGCAAGTCAGCTCGCTAGTTTCCAACGAGCCAAGAGGCCTCATTGCCATCCCCTTGCTAGGAATCCCAGTGAGGCTGCTGGAAATTTTAGCGAGTTCGCTGAAATTTCCAACGAGCCCGGGTTTTGCCCTATAAATACAAGGTCTTTTTTGGATTGAAGGGGGCTTGAAATTTTCTAGAAAAAGTTTGATTTTCTCAAGAAAAATTACAAAAAATATTTTCTTACATTCTGATCCAAAACACATTTGGATTCCGAACCTTAACCATTTTTCTTCTATCTCTTTTTCATAATAATCCTCAGATATTCTCGAGTCTAAAACAAATTTAGAACCCGAGTCTGATTATCTTTTATATAAATATTTATTTTCCATACAAACACAATTGAAAAACAAACGAGGAACTCTCCCCGGGGATCATAAAAATAAGCCGAAGTGGATTCACACCGAAAGGGTAAACCTCTGAGTTCCTAGAGTTGTTCTATCTTGTGTTTCTTTTGATGTTTCAATTTATTCTAAATGATGACCTAGGAATAATTTTGATTCATTCTATTATGTAAATATAAATGTAAAATCTATTCTTCTTCTTTTGTATTTATGAAAATTCATGTTAGATTACCCTAACGAAGGGAATATAAATTATTCCCGGATAACAGGCGTCACATTTTTCCATGCAGTCATTTTCACTAATAAAAATGACCAACATATTTGTAAATAAAATCAATCATTTTATTTCTAAACAAGAATTTTCAATTATCAATGTTTTTTTAATTAGGCCACATGGGCCTCACCAAAATCAAATCGAGCATACATGTAAATATTCATGTTGTACTATATATCATGTGCTAACCATTGTGGATGCAGGTTAGATGTATGTTTAATATTTTATTTTTCCTTCTGGTATCGCAAGTTTTAATCATTTTTGGGGAATTGTAATTAATAGATTAGGCAGGCAGTTACATCCCCCGAGGTTATGTTATTTTAATCTTTACTTTTCCGCTTTTGTTTGTCGCTTTATGTATGGATTTACTGCTTTCTTCATGCGCATTAAATCATACATTACAAACCTAAAAACATCATAAGTTCAAATATGTAGAATTAAGAAATACGGTTTTCTATAGATGTAATATAATGTGATCCAATAAGAAATAAGCAACTTATCCCGAACCCGAATCTCTGTGTCTTAGTGGGCCATCCCCTGAACTTAATCCTCACAGGACTCTAATTCCTAGAAGAGCTAATCTAGGTGGCGACTCTACACTAAGAGATGGCGGATTCAGGTTTGATTTGCGAGAAGGGTCATATTCAATCATCTTGTCGTAAAAAAGGACAAATTCAAGAAGTGGTTTGCAAAGATAAATGAGGCACTTGCTGCCACATGGAGCTACTCCAAGGAATCTTCATCATTAGATGAAGAAGCAATTGATTTTGCCAACCTTTGCTTGATGGCGATTGAGAATGATAGGGGCGAGGGTTCAACATCTACTTCCAAGAGCAATTCATCCACTATTGACTCTGAAGCTAAGCAAAACAAAGGGGAGAATGCACAAACTGAGATACATCCTAAAATCCCTTTATCTATAGAAGAGTTCGCCAAAGTACTCTTTGATGTGATAAAGCTAACTAATAAGTTTGGCAAAAACATCAAAGAGTTGGTGAGGAGAAGTGAAGATCAGCGTCACACAATTGCTTCCTTATCTCTTGATATCCACTTTCTTCAAGAAAAAGATGAATATCATGAATGTCAAAATAGTAAGCTCACTAAGCAATTAGATGAGTTGACTGCTAAGATAACAGCGTTAAAGAAGGAAAGGGTTCCTCGTCCATCCAACAGTCCATCTTCGAGTAACTAAACTTGCAAATCTAAGAGGAAGAATTCCTCTAAAAAGAAGAAAGTGAGCTAGCCCAAAACAAAAGAGGTGTGTGGATTTTGTGGAAAAGCTGGACATGCCATAGTAATATGTAGGCATAAAAATGGTTATTATGATGAGCATGACTAGACTAATTTAAGCACTGCTAACAACGGAGGACCTAGCTAGAAAGCATGGGTACCTAAGAAAATGTAATTGTTTTATAGGTGAGCTGATAAGTGTATAATTACACTTATTATCATATTAATTTTATACACTAAACAATATAGTTTTAGTCATTTTTATGCTTCATATAAAAGATTTCATGTGGTATGTAGTTGTTTTTTATGCAAATGCAGATACTAGGTAAATCCTGGGAGTAAAATGATCTAAAGTGGAATTCTATGTAAAAAGAGTGAAAAGGGTGCAAAAAGGTGAGTGGAACTTAAAGATTTGGCTTAGGATCAAAGCTTTCAAAGATCTGTAAAGTTACAAGAAGAATTCTGAAGAAAAACACAATTCACGGTTGCAACAATCATTCGCGGTCATGACTTGTATACTTCAGAATAGAAAGTTGCCAAACAAGTATTCACGATCGTGACTTGTATATCGTGGTTGTGACTCCGACAGTTTTCTGGTCAAATCTTCTTAACTACTAACCATAAAATAAGAGCGATCAACCGCCATCAACTACTAACAAGAAGACACCTATCAAAAGTCAACCAATCATGAAAAGGTGCTTATTCATTATGGATTAGATTAAAGCTTCTCAACCAATCATAGTGAAGTGATACAATCTTTCGCCAATGGACACAACTCTTCGTTTGGATAGACTCAACCCTTTGAACTCTATAAATAGGGTTCCAAACCTTAGAATTTCTTGTAGCATTAGAGTGCAATTATGGGGTTACATACAGTGTGTGTAGATAGAGAATAAAATATCTAGTTTCGCTACGTTCATAAGTGTTAGCGAGAAAATGTTTAAGAGATTTGAATCCTTATTTCGATCATTAGATTTCTCTATATATTCAAGTGATTATTGTATAAGTGTAATTGCAAATCACTTATCAATAAAAGTTTTCATTCTTTAACATTCATTTTTCGATATTCACAAAGAATAGCATCCAAGCGGAGGTTTTGTAAAGGCCGAGACCTAATTCAAAGCAGACATAGGAATTGAGGGAATTGACGACTCCCATTAAAGAGTGGATATGGTTTGATCAACTTTAGCTTTCACTTGGATACCTTACAACTTTGCTTTGCTTTCTACTCATACTTTCTATTTCGAAGTTTGTGATATGTCTATGTGTTATAATTCGTATTTTGTGTTAAGTCTTTTATATTAATCAAGTTATATGCTTTGGAGTTAACTTTAAGAGTAGTTTTGGGGTTAACGAAGATTGTGTACAATCACTGGATATGTGATTTTAACGATGTTTAGTGAGCCAACATTTTTGGAATGGTAACTTGCCAAATGTGGCTATGTGAGAGCGACCTGTACTAAGCATAGTAATATTGTTATCCAGGTTTATATAATTGTCTTGATTCGTTTACGCTAGATTTAGAAAAGTCATTTTGATGTGTTGCTCTACGGTAAATCATTGAACATTTGAGTGTCTAGAACCAATTATGTTAGATTAGTTTA
Source organism: Euphorbia schlechtendalii (assembly GCA_949673415.1). Classification (NCBI taxonomy): domain Eukaryota; kingdom Viridiplantae; phylum Streptophyta; class Magnoliopsida; order Malpighiales; family Euphorbiaceae; genus Euphorbia; species Euphorbia schlechtendalii. The sequence goes on from CATIWQ010508245.1 coordinate 14,133, forward strand.
GTGAACGTAATAACTTTATTGAACTTGCATGTTTTCTTTGCTATACTTATTTCGTAGGAAAATCTATATATTAGAATCTCTAAGCTTCCATACATATATCTATCCATTCTTCATAATAATCCTCCTATCATAAACTTCAAATTATTTTATTTTATTTTCTTCATTCCATTTTCCTTGTTGATCTTTAGAACTGGTCCTTCCTTGTGGGATCGATATCTTTTAAAACTACATTGCAACTGTATACTTGCAGTTTTCATCATTTTTCTATCTTGATAAGTGGTATTGACAAAACCTATACTTTACGTGAACAAATTTTCGGCACCATTAATATATAGCCAAAATCTTTGCGAAAAAGTTATTGAACTTATCAGTAGAAAAGTGGCGAACAAGTTTTTGGCACCGTTGCCAGGGAAGGCAAGTGCGTTCTAGAGATAGAATTATCTGAGGAAGGCAAGTGCATTCTAGAGATTAATTATATCTATTTATTTCATTTCCTAATTATACAATTTTCTAATAGATGTGAAAAGATTATGAAATAATCATCTTGGAGGTGAGACATCATATATCATCTTAATTCTTGACAAATCGAAGATTTTCTTCTATTTTTCTTATTCGCGTAAGCGACTGTCTATCACGCTTGTGAATTCCCTACAAAAAAACTTCTATTTCTTTTTTTCATAACATTCGTGACCTAGGATCACGATCGTGACGTGATCTATAACTGCAGCAGTTTTGACATTTTTTTGACAGTTTCTCTCAAATTCTACATATAGGGTGTGATTCTCATAACTTTTCACTTTGGAAATCCCAAATTCCTTTTCTTTCAATCAAAAATTTATGTTCTAAACCTTGAAAATCATTCAATCCTTTTCTTCAAAATGGTACACTCTAACAATTCTATTCTTGTTCCTCCTTCGGATTTGCAAGAGTGGTATGAAGCACCATTTCCTGTTCACTCTCGAGAGGAAGGTGATCATTTTTAAACCATCAGAGATGTAGAATTCACAAGTTCTTATGTTTTCCATAAGAATAGTTTCATTCATCTAGGAATCTATGAGAGGGTAATGTATTACCTTAGGATTCTAAACTTCATTCTCTATTTCTCTATGAATATTGGTAACAGTGAAGATAACTGCAAGGATATCTTGATATCGTTAGTTTGGGCAAATGCTAAGATGGATTGCCTAGAATTTCGGCATCAAGGGAAGAAGTATAAATTGTCAAGGAAGAAATTAGAGCAGAATTTGGGATTCCCAAAAGATTATTACTATAAAATGCTTCCTGGTTGGGATCCACTACCAACATGGAATCGTCTTACTAGAAAAGACAAATACAAATAGGAATCTGCCTATAGTTGGTGGATTCGAGACCTCTGTTTGCTCACTTTACACTTCTATCTAAGTAGTGCGCTTTTCGGTAGATCTAGTTCTGACACAGTCATTCCTGAAGAATTATTTATCTTGGAAGCAGTTTGGAATGTCTTACCGATGGACATGTCAGGAATTATGATGGGGACTCTTATATATACCATAATTGATCTTGGTAGGATAGCGTATGGGTGTCAAACTATGGCGAATTTTTTAGGACAAATTGGGATATTACCTTGTTGTGTAGAAGTCTTTACTGATGAAGATGAAATTCCGAAGTTAACTACTAAAATTTTCTTCAAGTACAGATTTCTAACTAAGTGAATTGGTGAAAATGGGATAACCTATGATTGGAAATCATGGGATGAGCGAGTAGAAGATGATAAAAAGAGAGAAAGAGAAATCGTTGGGGAAGAAGGGAGTAGTTCAGGCAATCTTAAGAGGAAGTTGAATGAATTAATGGAAGATCGAATCTCTATTCATCACAAAATTAACAACAACCATAATTAGGTGTATGATGTTGAAAGAGATCTGCTGGATTCACGTTATAAGATTGATCAGATGATTGAATTGTTAACTCCTGAATGAATAGTTTTCTTTTCTTTTCAGATTAGAACCTTGTATAATGTTTCTTTTTAAGTTTAGTTGTGTTTGTTTTTTTGTTTGTTTGTTGTTTGTTTATTGTTTGTTTATTTGTATTTCATTGTTAGTTTGTAAATATTTGTTAAATATGAAATGAAAATTTGAACAACAAGACATTGATGTTTAATTGCTATCTTCACCATGATTATCCAAGGTAAAATAGTAAATATTTATCGTTTATATTTAACAAAGTTTGTATGTGTTTGTGTTTCTAAGGTTTTATAGGTGCAAGTCTAAAAATTGAAGAAATTTGAAGAATAAAGAAGATCATGACCGCGACATTCAACTCGCGCTTGTGATAATTTATAGTAAACAATTTGTTTCTATCATGAGGAAGATCATGATCGCAACTGGCCTTCGCAATCACGACACGGGTAAAATATAACCGTTATATATAGATATTAGACACGTGACAGATGTCCGTAACCGCCACTAACGGCTAGTTTTGACCATAAATGGCTATATTATCAATTATGACCAATTAGAGACATCTTAATCCTCTATAAATAGGTAAAAGTCGAACCCTAGCAACCACACCCTTTGCGAAGCTTACAAATCTCTAAAATTCTTCATCTTCAACCTTCTACATTCAAAACCTTTTCAATCCTTTACTTTAGACCAATATGACTCGTGTAAAGAGAGTAGCAAATAAAAGAGGAGCCCAATTAATTCAAGAAGAATTTGATTGTTCTTTCCCTTTAAGGACGAGAGAAGAAGGCAAGCATTTTCAAAAGCTCAACAAATTGGATATCACTGGGATGATATTCCTAGATTTAGTCTTTATGGAAACAATGAATCTCCGTAGAGAGATGGAGGTTTATCTTTCAGCTCTTGGACTCACAAAATTTGTGGATTTGCATTTTCCACAAACTCGAGATTGGATTCTTGAATGTCTAGTAACATTCGATAATGAAGATTCAAGGAAAAGGGTGATTCAATTTCGAAATCAAGGATAACAATATACCGTCACAAGAGAGATGATGGGTAAATAGTTCAGATTTGATATTGTCAATTCATCAAGCATGATAGATTCTTTTCAGCCAAATAGAGTTTGGGTAGAATTATCAGGTAAGAGAGTCTTCGATCCCAAAAACTCTCCTAATAAACTTATTAAGGATGAATGCATTCTTCTTCTCCACAAATACCTTTCCACTTTGGTATTTTATCGAGCAGAGAATACAAAGGTCCAAAAGAAAGATTTGTTTGTTCTTTCGTGCGCTATGATGAAATAAAAAGAGGAATTTGTGGATATCATATGGGATATGATGAAGAAGAACTCAACAAGAATGAGAAACAAGATTGGAGCGGTCGAAATTATCACCGCTATCATCTTGGGTGTAAGAGATGAACTCCCCTATGTTCATCAACTAGGTGAGTATTTTTGCTACATGGATGGAAATTATTTGCAGAACACCGGATTAATTCAAGTACACGATGGTGTGTATTCTTTCTACTCCTACTCCAACAACACCAAGAAGATAAACTTAGCTCATGAAGATTCTTCCGTCGGACCATCAAACCCAAACGTTAGCAATCGACATGGAAAAGCCCCAATGCTTGAAGTAGAAGAAGAAGAGGAAGCTTCGGAAGATTTGAAGGCTAGCATTCAACTGAAATTGGACAATTGCTAAGTAGAACTTGGAGTTATGAAAAAAGACATAAAAATTCTAAAGAAAAGTAATAAATTGATGCTTCGAAAATTACTTTCATTCTTTAGAAAACAAAATTGTCAATTCACTCCTAGTCCCCTGGATTCTCCTTTACAATAAAATGGGTTTATTCTATTATTTACTTTCTCTTTTTCAACCATTTTTAGACTATTATTAATTTTTAGTTTTGGTTTTATTAAATGTCTCACAATGAGGACATTGTGTTCTTTAGTGTGGGGAGGAATTTGTAATAATCCCGTAAAATCCAAAAAAAAAATTGAATAAAATGAAAAAATCGAAGAATTTGAAAATTTTTCTTGATATTTTTGTTAGTTATACATTATCATTTCTTATACTTTACTAACATTTGTCCAAGGTTATTTTGAGTGTTAGGTATTACAAGTTTGATGT
>CATIWQ010508409.1:0-11196 GCA_949673415.1 Euphorbia schlechtendalii
TAATTTTACACACTAAACACTATAGTTTAAGTCATTTTTATACTTCATATAAAAGATTTCACATGGTATGTAGTTGTTTTTTTATGCAAATGCAGATACTAGGTAAATCTTACGAGTAAAATGATCTAAAGTGGAATTCTATGTAAAAAGAGTGAAAAAGGTGTGAAAAGATGCGCGGAACTTACAGATTTGGCTTAGGATCAAAGCTGTCAAAGATTGGTGAAGTTACAAGAAGAATTCTGAAGAAAAACACAATTCATGGTCATGACAATAATTCACGATCGTGACTTCAAACACTTCAGAAGTAGAAAATTGTCAAACAAAGATCCACAGTCATGACTTGGAAGTTTTTTTTATCAAATCTTCTTAACTACCAACCGCCAGATAAGAATGATCAATCGCCATCAACTGCCATCAACTACTAACTAAAAGACACTTATCAAAAGTTAACCAATCATGAATAGATGCCTATCCATTGTGGATAAGATTAAAGCTTCTCAACCAATCACAATGAAGTGATGCAATCTTTCGCCAATGGACACAATTCTTCATTTGGATAGATGCAACCCTTCAAACTCTATAAATAGGGCTCCAAACCTTAAAAATTTCATGCATGGTGTGGCTTTGGAATTAGAAAAGTGAGAGATATAGTGTGTGCGTATATAGAGAGTGAAATTATTTAGTTTTCGCTACGTTCATAAGTGTTAGAGAGAAAATGTTTAAGTGATTCGAATCCTTATTTTGATCACTAGATTTCTCTACATATTCGAGCGATTGTTGTATAAGTGTACTTGCAAATCACTTATCAACAAAAATTTTCATTCTTCAACATTCGTTTGTTTGATATTCACAAAGAATAGCATCCTAGAGGAGGTTCTGTACAGGCCGAGACCGAATTCAAAGTAGACGCAGGAATTGTGGGAATTGATGACTCCCATTAAAGAGTGGATATAGTTTAATCAACTTTAGCTTTCACTTGCATACCTTACAACTTTGCTTTGCTTTCTACTTATACTTTCTATTTTGAAGTTTATGATATGTCTATGTGACATAATGCATATTTCATGTTGATTCTTTTATATTAACCAACACCTGTTCATATTTTAAACTTATATCTTATAGGTGAGACAAGGTTTTTAGCTTCATTATTAAATAAAAAATCCTTGGAGTTATTAAAGTCGAAACCTTGCGAACAGTACCATTCTAGAGATGGAGAAGTCTTTTAGATCAGTAGAGGTTAAGGGGATGTTTGGGAGAGGTGAGCTTGACTCTAAATTACCTCTAGTAGCTCATTGGTACGGTTCTCTCTCAACTCTTCCTCAAGTACCAAATTTCCTTCTGAAATCTCTTTCAACTCCACTATCAGATCTTGATGTTATCATCATCAGAATTGGAGTGAGTTTGTCCATCTAAGTCCACGTGTCCTTGGGGAATTACTGGAGGAGAGAGTCTCTCATTCCATAGTGATTTGCTATGTTTGCGAGATGATATCACTAGCCGCTACATTGACCAAGTTTTGAGTTGCACTTGTTGTTGGAAAAATAATTTGGTTATCCTTAAAGGTGAGAACAGTTTCAGCCACTGTCCCAACCTCTTCTACCACTAAGGAATTTTTAGGTTCCTTAGTGTTGATGTGATTTTCCTTCACTAAAGTCTTTGCAGCAGTTTCCTTTGTTGCATCTTTGGCATCGTGAATCACCAATGCCTCAGCTTGTGAGGCTTCCTTGCCCTTCTCAGATTATCCAGTCTCCGCTCCAACAATAGGGGCTTCATTGACTTCCTGTTATTCCTGAGTAATAAACTAGAGTTTCCTCAGCATTCAAGAGAGAGATTTTGATGGGAAAAGGAGTAGAGAGAGAATGATCTTTAGTATGAGGTCAAGAGAGGAAAAGTATCTCTTAGAAAGGTCTGGTATTTAGTGTTAGGACCTCAGATGCCATTTTGGAGAAGGGCGTTGACATCTTAGTCGCAACTCATGATCGCTTAGTTGATGTGATCGAAAGAGGATTTGCTCGACTAGATATAGGTAACATTGCCATTTGGAATCGCCTATCATTATAATTACTTGTCCTAATGAATCAAATTGAGGTCTTCTTGCATAACGTAGCATTTACATAACATTCAAAGGACTTGATTTAGTCCATGCTCCTTTTTCTAGAATGTAAATTTGAGTTCCTTTTGTCATCTTCATGCTCCTCTCTATTCTAATATTTCTCCATTTTACATCCATCTTCTCAAGAAGATGGTACACCAGGCACAACTCATGTATAATGGGCTTGTATGGACATGGATATTTCTGTAGAAGCACCTTTGACCTAGTATGTTGATCCTTCCTTCCAGCTTCTGGCTGATGGGTTGAGTAACAATCTGGCAAGAGTTAGTTTTAAGAATGGTAGTTTTCTGATAAGATGCCATCAAAGAAAATTTGAAGTTAGATTAATTGAGATGTAAGGGTAGTTTTAAGGAGAGTATGATTTTAAAGAATTGAGAATTGTGAAGGTTGAGGAAAAGGTGATTTCTTAGGTTTTATAGAGGGAAGGAGAAAGGGTGTCTTTGTATAAACTTCAATGGAAGACAATGAAATATTAAGGGATCTTCCATTAAAGTCAACTTTTTTATAATGACGTTTATTCATGGTGGAATGCGGAGGATCTAAAGTAGATTTTATCTTTAGTTAATCATGTTTTTCTCTCTATTTTTTCAAATTTCAAAATTACTATGTCAACAATTAATTTAAATGAAAACGTCATTGTCTAATGATCCTTATGTTTTCTTAGAGCCTCTGAAAGTTTAGCTTCTAACGTTATTGCTTCTCTTAACTTGCCGAATTGATCTTTACTTAGAGGTTTTGTAAAGATATCTACTTTGTGTTCACCATTAAGCATAAAGACAAGTTTGACATCTTTCTTCAACACATGATCTCTGATAAAGTGATGCCTTATGTTAACATGTTTCATTCTACTATGTTGAACGAGATTCTTTAACAGATCAATGGCACTCTTATTAACCACTTTTCTTTTTGAGTTCTTATAGAGAACAACATCAAAGGCCATAGGAGTTGAGATGGGTTTTCACTGATCGATGTTGAACTTCTTTAAGACTTCCCTGGCATATTTAGCTTGACTTAAGAAAATGTCAACTGGACTTTTCTTGATTTGAAGTCCTAGAAATAATGGTAATTCTCCCATCATGGACATTTCTAACTCATTCTCCATTTGAGTGCTGAATTCTCTACATAGTTTGTCATCAATGGCTTCAAAGATGATGCCATTAACATATATTTGGACTAGAAGAATATCTTTGTTCTTCCTTCTAATGAACTGATTTGTGTCTTCCTTGACTCTAATATATCCTTTAGAGATGAGAAAGCTTATTAGCCTTCCATACCAAGCTCTAAGAGCTTGCTTCAATCCATATAGAGCTTTCTTCAACTTGTAGACATGGCTAGGGTACTTTGAATATTCAAATACATGTGGATGCTTCACATAGGCTTCTTTCGAGATTACTCCATTAAGAAATGCACTCTTGACATCCATTTGATAGAGTTTGAAACACATGTGAGATGCAAAAGCGCATAAAATCCTAATAGCTTCAAGTCTTGTTACTAAAGTAAATGTTTCATCATAATCAATTCATTCTTGTTCATTATATCCTTGAGCTAGAAGCCTTTCTTTGTTTCGTACCACATTTCGATCTTCATCAAGCTTTTTTCTGAAGACCCATTTCGTTCAAATGATGCAATTATTCTTAAGGGCTGGAACAAGATCCCATATGTCAATTCTGGTGAATTGATCTAGTTCTTCTTGCATTACCATTAACCAGCTCTCATCATGTTCTGCATTTTCAAACTTCTTTTTCTCAATGATTGAGACAAAGACTGGATGACTTGTCATTCTACTAAATTATCCTCTAGTCAAGACTGGATTTTGAGGAGTATGTAAAATGAGTCTTTCAGGGTGATCCATCTTGATTCTAGTCTCTTTTGGAATATCAATTTGAGTTGGATCATCCTTGGCTAAAGTTGATGGATGTCATTAGGCTCTATTTGAGAAGTTTATCTCAAATGGTTCATCTTTTGTTGAGGACTCCCCCTGTTCTTGATTAGAGGATGGTTTTTGTGAGATAGGTTCTTCATCATCCTTAAAGCTACTCTTCTTCCCTACATAGTTAGTCTCATCGAAATCTACATTTACAGACTCATCTTGAGATGCAGTCCTTTTCACAAAGACTCTATAAGCTTTGTTATATGTTGAGTAAGCAAAAAATATAGCCTCATCAGATTTAGGATTAAATTTACCAAGCTGTTCTTTATTTGTAAGTATAAAACACTATCCAAAGGCTTTGAAATACCCAATTTTAGGTTTTCAGCCTTTGCATAGTTCATATGGTGTTTTTTCTAGCACAGCTCTAATGTTAATACTATTTAGTATATAGCATGTTGTGTTTACTGCGTCATCCCAGAAATACTTAGGTAAATTATTATAGATAAGCATAGAATGAGCCATTTTTACCTAATTCTTTCTTTCTCTCAACATCTCCATTTTGTTATGGAGTGTGAGAAGTAGAAAAGTTTTGCTCAATACCTCTACCGTCACAAAATCCAGCAAATAGCTTATTTTCAAATTCTCTGCTATCATCAATTCTGATTTTTTTTATAATAAGACATTTTGTTCAACTTTAACTATATTGCATAGTTTAGAGAAACCTTCATAGGCTTCATCCATACTACTAAGCAAGACAACCCATGTATACTTGGAATAATCATTCATTATTACCGTGGAATATTAATGTCCACCTATTCTCACTAGTTGAATAGGGCCAAAAAGATCTATATGTACAAGTTCAAGAACTCTTTTAGATGAAAAGTCATATTTAGATTTAAAGCTCTTTTTGAATTATTTTCCATATTGACATGCATTACATAAGTGATCCTTTTCAACGTTTAAATTTAGCAAACCCTCAACAAGTTTTTGTTTGGCTAATTTGGAAAAGGGATTCATGATTGCATGTCCCAATCTTCTATGCCATAGCCAAGACTCTTCTTCTTTTAACACTAAGCATATATCTTTCTTAATTTGTCATTATATCTATCATATAGACATTATTCATTCTAGGTGCGAAAAGAAGAGTTGAGCGTCCTTCTGAGTCAAAGATGACTTTTCTTCCTTGATCATAGAGTTGACCAACACTCAGGAGGTTGAACTTCAATCCATCAACCATTGAGACTTCATCTATTCTGATCTTAGCTCCAATTACTCCTTTTCCTATAAGCTTTCCCATTCTGTTATTGCCAAATCTCACACTTCCATACTTCTTTCACTCTAGAGAAATGAATGAGTCTTCATTTCCTATCATATGCCTTGAACATCCTTTGTCAACATACAATAATGTTTGACCTTTTGTGGACCTAAGGTTACCCTGTAAAAGCAAAGGGTTAGAATCTTCAAACCTAGTTTCCCTTGGGTTTAGGTGCATCAAAAACTAAATCGAGCCATATAAATTCATCATAATATCCAATTATGTACCTGCATACTACCTCCATGTGATTCTTCTTTCCATTGAAGTTGCATTTGATGTTGAAATTGTGTTGCCTCTGTGGTTTTGGAGTAGGACATAGATCAAACAACTCTTGAAGTCTTTCTACTTGAGGGGCTCTACTTCTTCTTTGCACATTTGAGGGTTTCCTCTGGTATATATAATACAGTAGGGGATTATCCCTACTTCTTAATGTATTGGCATTAGTTGAGTAGTCATATCATATGGCCTACTTTTTATTGTGGCTTATCTTTGGGGTTGAGGCTTGGTATGACTTTGAGGTTTATTCTTCCTTTGAGATTGTACTTGCCTCTAAGGATGACTTTCCTTAGAGCCTATACCTCAACTTGCTTTTGAGGTTTGCTGGCATTAGAGAGAGTTATTTTTCCTGGCAGATGTCCTTCAGCTAGCATAACTCATTTATTGAGTTCAATAGAATTTACTCCTGCAATATCAACTCTCTTATGCTTCTCAATGTCGATCTCGAGCTTAATCTACCTTTTGCGAAGAGCATGCACTGTATACCTTCTTACTCCATCGTGAGTTGCAAAGTCTTTAAGGTATTCATAGAGAAGTTTCAGTTGCTTTCTAGTTTTCTTGACCATCTTGTAGACATCCATAAGTCCTCACATAACTTCATCAGGTATTTTAGAGCTAGAGTTTACCTCATCATTTATGTTGGAGTTTCTTTTAGAGGTTGCTTTAAGGAAGAAGCTCATGCCTTCTAAATCATCATATAATTCAATGATGGGGGACAAGTCATTAAAAGCTCCTTCTTCATCATCATCTGATTCAATGATAGGGGTCATGTCATTAACTACCATGAAGTATATCTTTACAATCTCCTCATCGCTCGTTGAGGTTTCTATATATGTTTCTTCACTGTCGCCCCATGTTGTGACCATAGCCTTCTTCTCTTTATCTTTTCTCAACTTGGGACATTTTGATTTGATGTGTCCCTCTTGATGGCTTCAAAGCAGGCGATGTTCTTTAGCTGATAATGCTTCTGCCTATTATCAAACTTAGATTTTCCTCTAGAAAAATCTTTCTTGAGAGGTTCTTTCTTCTGAGGAAAACTTCCTCTCTTTTGGAACTTCTATAGGAATTCCCAACCTTTTCTCATGAATTTTCTGAATTTTTTGGCCAACATGGCCATTTCTTCATTATCTTCCAATGATCCTTCATCTCCAAATCCAGCTTTGAGGATAATGGCTTTCTTTATTTTAGCTTTAGCTTTATCCTTTTCCTAGAAGCTCGGCATTGAGATCTCATGAGTAATGAGAGATCCAATGAGCTCATCATATTTGTAGGTGGTGAGATCCTGAGCTTCCTCTATGGTAGTCTTCTTTGCTTGCCATTCCTTTGTTAGGCTCTTGAGGATCTTCTTAACCTATTCTTCTTCTGAGAATGATTTTTCAAGCCTCTTTAGTTCATTTATGATGTTTGTGAACCTAGAGTTCAAGCTAGAAATGGATTCATTCTCCTCCATTTCGAATAGCTCATAATAGCATAGATTATGGATGATTTTAGACTCCTTGACCTTGTCAACCCCTTCGTAAGTCACTTCTAGTTTCTTCCAGATCTCCTTTGGACTTTCGCAACCTGAAATTTTATTATACTCTGCAACATTTGATGAACAATGAAGATAGTTAATAGCGGTAGCATTACTTTGAAGTTTCTTCATGTCAGAATCATTACATGCAATTTCAGGTTTAGGGGCGGTCACATCATTTATGGTCACTATAGGAATGTATGGCCCATTGGCAATAGTAAGCCATGTATACATGTCTTGAGATTGGATGAAGTTTTTCATCCTATTCTTCTAGAACATGTAGTCCTTCCCAAAGAATAGGGCTGGCCTAGACACAAACAGACCCTCTAGGAGAATCTGCATGGTCTAGACACAGACAGACCCTCTAGGAGAAACTGTGTGGCTTGATTACCAGGGAGATGTTTCATGTTGTTATTACCCATGATAATGGGATCTTTAACTCATGTTTGATAAGATATTTGATAGAGTACTACTCTAATACCATTTGTTGGACATAGTAGGGTGAATAAATAAGTCAGAGGAGGGGTGAATGACTCTAAAGTTGCTTCTGAAGGATTAAGTTTCCTTAGAAGCTATCCTCTAACACAGTCTCTGTTGGATTGATTTATTAGTTTATAAATGTGAATGCACTTAAAATAAAGATATGATTTAGAGAGTTGCAAACACATTATTTTAATACTAGTTCAGCCTTTTCCTAATCTAGTCCTTAGAGTCGGTGTCTAAGAATTAATCCACTAGTGGTTCTCCTTAAGGGAGGAGAATAAACTGCTACACAGCTACCTTACTAATTGAAGTACAGTTCATCAACCTACAGCTTGATAGCTTTACAATACAAGAGTACCATCCAGTTGTATTTAGGCTCTAAGCTTAAGTTGACTACTAGAGGTACCCTCCAACTAGTATCTAACCTCCCCCACACTTACTTACAATCAAGCAAAAGTTTTTACAAGATTGAATGAATAAAAAGTTAAAGTTTATGAACTTTATTTCAATAAAATCTGTTTACAATGAGTATTGAATTTAAAGATTGTTATAAGGCTTGAAGATGAAGTTTGAGAGTTGTGAGAAAGCTTGAATGCTCTTAGATTGATAAAACTTCACCAAGTTCTTCTATTAAAACTTCACTCCTTTATATAGGTGTGAGCATGGGATTTTGCTCCCTACTCGTGAGTTCGATGATGAAGTTGTAATTTCTTTTTTTCCTTGTGAGTCTTCCATTTTTACAAGAACCTAAATTTGTCTAGAAGAAGCTCTCCGCGTTGACTTGAAACCTTGAACACCTTTCAGCCAAATTGGGCCCAAAACCTAATCCGGAGGAGCCATGTCGTTAACAATATGCTCATACCGTTAATGACATGGCTAATATTGTTAACGATATCGACACTGTAGTAGAACCAAAATTAAACTTTTTGTAATTTTTAGTCAAAAAGGTTACTTTTGCCCACATGCTTAGATGATCACTGAATAACCACTCCCCCACCCTGCCTAGGACACTTTACATCAAATCTTTTTGAAGGATTTAACAAACAAAAGAAAAGTGTAGGCTAAAAGGTATGGTATAAAGTGATCCTAGGTTGACTTTTGGATTAAAGGGAGTCCCAATACAAAAAGGGAGCTGTGTTTCAATAAAAAGGTAGTTCAATTTTCGTGTAAGATAGCAGCAAGAAAAGTGAGTTCAAAGGAGAGAGTAAAACTTGAATGTTCTTGAGTGTTCTTGGTGTTCTTGAGCACAGTCCAAACTTTAAGTACATGGATACTTAAGATTTCGGGTAAGTGAGTTTAAGTTCATGGAAAGGGCATGAACTTGGGTCATCATTCATTTGTTCATTATTTAGGTAAGTTTGAGGTTTAGTTTACTTTTAAGCAAGTTTGAGGTTAATAGAGAAAATAAGTAAACTTTGAAGTTTAATCATACTTTAGGAACTTTCACTAAGCTCTAATTCAATAAAACTTGGTGTAAGTGCTTTTGAGGAGTATTTCTTCACATTTGGAATACTTCTTCATTTTATTCAAAAATCTTCATTTTACACCTCTTTCACCTACTCTAGGATTGTTACATTCTCTGCAATCTTTCCTTTAACTTGGAGTTAGTTCTTACTATATTCCTAAGGGTATTTTAACAAACCAATCCAATCAATAAACTAAAGAAATAATGAGAGCTTCCTAGAGGGTTTCATGGGTCTCGAAGAAGTGGATTCACGACTACGGGGTGAGCCTCTAAGTTCCCAGAATTGTGTTTCACATATATGTGAATGTTTTTTGTGTTTTTTGTGTTTATGTGTGATTTAAAGGTTTCCGTTGTTGCTATCACTGCCATATTGTTAATGACATGGAGATATCATTAACGACATCACTAATTTTGTTAATGACATTAACCATGTAGTTAATGACCTCAACCATGTAGTTAACGACATGACACGTTGGATAGTAGCTCCAGAAATGTTTAAACTTCGATCTATGTTCAAGAGGGTCAATGGTGACAATTCAAACTTAAAATCTGAATTTTTTAGCAACATAGAACATTCACTTATGCAATTTTGGAGACTTAAAACAGATTTGATAGATGTTTGGGTGGTTAAAGATAGTTTCCCTTCACCAGAATATATATTACTCGCTTTAACGACTTCTCTTACAAAACGGGTTCAATGGAAGCCCCGTCTCATGTTCTTGATTTAAATTTACATATTTTCTTATATAATATGAAGTGGTGTTAGGAAACCCGATGAAGGGAACTTGAAATCCTAGATAATCGACCCGATAATATTTACATGTGGCATTTTCACTAAATAAAATGAGCAACATATTTGTATATAAAAATGAATCATTTTTTTAAACTTTAAACTTTTTGTTATTTTAAACTTAACCACGTGGGTGCCTCAAACATCAAATAGAACATACTTGCGAATACTTGTTTTGTACAATATCACTTGTCCTAACCTTTATGGATGTAGGTAGGCTAGGTTAGATGCTTGTTAGGATTTACTTTCCTTCAGCTATCATATTTAATTTAAATCAATTGTATCATTGATAAGTGTATAATTACACTTATTATCATATAAATTTTATACAATAAACACTATAGTTTTAGTTATTTTATACTTCATATAAAATATTTCACGTGGTATGTAGTTGTTTTTTATGCAAATGCAGATACTAGGTAAATCTTGGCAGTAAAATGAAATAAAGTGGAATTCTATGAAAAAAAGAGTGAAAAAGGTGCAAAATGATGCATGGAACTTGAAGATTTGGCTTCAAATCGAAGCTGTCGAATATCGGTGAAGTTACAAGGAGATTTCTGAAGATAACTCAATTCACGGTCATGACAATGCCTCGCGGTCATGACATGTTCACTTCAGAAATAGAAATCTACCAATCAAAGATTCACGGTCGCGAATCACATATCGCGGTCGCAACATGGATGGTTTTCTAGTGTTATCTTCTTAACTACCAACCGTCAGATAAGCATGATCAACCACCATCAACTACCAACGAAAAGACACTTATCAGGAGTCAACCAATCATGAAAAGGTACCTATCCATTGTGGATTGAATCAAAGCCTCTCAACCAATCACATTGAATAGATGCAATCTTTCACCAATGGATGTGACTCTTCATTTAGATAGACGCAACCCTTCGAACTCTATAAGTAGGGCTCCAAACCACAACAATTTCGTGGCATTAGAGTGCATCAGCAGTGGGTGAATAGTGTGGAATATTAGAGTGCAAATATAGTGTGTGTATAGTCAGATTCGCTACGTTCTTAAGTGTTAGAAAGAAAATGTTTTATTGATTCGAATCCTTGTTTCGATCACTAGATTTCTCCATATTCTCGAGCGATTGTTGTATAAGTGTACTTGCAAATCACTTATCAATAAAAGTTTTCATTCTTCAATATTCGTTTGTTCGATATTCGCAAGGAATAGCATCCTAGTAGAGGTTCTGTACGAGCCGAGATTGAATTCAAAGCAGATGCAGGAATTACGGGAATTGATGACTCCCATTAAAGAGTGGATATGGTTTGATCAACTTTAGCTTTCACTTGCATACCTTACAACTTTGCTTTGCTTTCTACTTATACTTTCTATTTCAAAGTTTATGATATGTCTAT
>CATIWQ010508449.1:0-33983 GCA_949673415.1 Euphorbia schlechtendalii
TATATATATATATATATATATATATATATATATATATATATATATATATATATATATATATATATATATATATATATATATATATATATATATTCTCCTTTATATTCATAATAGTGTTGATTTGCCCATATATATCATGACATGAAGACCTTAAACCTGATATGAAAGTTTTTAAACATGGTATAATAGTGGTTATTTTTACAATAAAACTCTTTTTCTAATAAAAAATAATTTATTGTAGTCTTATACATTGTATAATAGTTGTATGATACCTGTTGTTACTGTTTTTTCATGAAAACGTTATACATAATATAAGATTGGTATAATGTATCTTATATAGTCATTTTTAAAATACATTATACCACTTTTATACATCATACAACGTCTTCATGAAAAATTATTTTTTTATTATATAGCTATTATACTATGCATAAGATTGTGATAAATTTTTTATTTTTTCAAAAAATTTAAAGTATATCATTTTAAAGATTTAATTAAGACAAACAAAATATTTCAAAGTATCGATTAAAAAAAATCAATAGTTTGTGAGATATGGAGGTTTGAAATTGCGAAATTCAAATTAAATAAGAGAAATAATGTAGTTACAAGGGAAAATGGGGTAAAATGAAAAAAATGTTCTAATAAAATGACAAATTGAATATTAATTTCTCATTGTAGTAAAAGTAATAAAATCTAACTTTTTGTGTATATGATTTAATTACTCGTTTAATAATGAATTGAACTCGAACGAGCTTTAACCGAAACGTACGGTTCACGAGTTTTAAGATACCTCTTTTGGATTTTAATAACAGCTTACTGTTTGGGTTTTTGCGCGCTCTCTCTATCATTGATTTTTTTGGCTTATTTTTATACTATAATCTTTGGTTTGATCCGTTTGGATTAACCCACACAAAGGAAAAGCAACTTTTAGGTTATTATATTTTATTTTCTTAACTTTTATTTATCTCAACAACCGTTTTTTAATATATATATATATATATATATATTTTGCTTTACAACATTTTGCTCGGCTTTATGCTTTCTTTTAAAAGAATATTTCAGAAAATATAACTTTCGGAACTTTTTATATTATTCCCCCCGGTTGTTTTAAGTGATTTTTTTTTTATTTTCTTGGTTATATTAAAGTATCAATTTAGTTATTTTATTAGTATAACAAATATTTATTGACTTTGATGAAAAGTTCTGAAAAGGCAATTAAAAAAAGAGAGGAAGTAGTAAACATTAATTCCTATAGTTTTTTTTATCCTTCTTTTATTGTTGTTCTCTTAGATGATGATCTCGAAATTATTGTTGTTGTTGTTTTGGGTGTTGATATATATTGGCATTGTTATTGTAGTTGGTGTTCCTGTTTTCCATGAAAAGAAAAATGGATTGAAGAAGTAACGAAAGAGAAGTTGAAAAAGTTATAGGAGGTTTCAATTTGTGTTCTTGATCACAAATGCATGTTATTTGATTACATGCAATATATAGACTTGTGCAGAAATTTAATTTCAGAACTATCACCAAACTGACACTAGCATAATTATGCCATACCATGGCTATACAGAAAAAGCACATGGCTATATTGCACGTCACTTCCAATTTTATAATAAAACAATACCAACATTACATGAACCAATTAAGAAGATTAATAAAACCCTGGAGTTATACTATTAGACAAATAAATGGGCCAATTGTATTGTGCCAAGGGCGAATTTATAAGGGTTTTTAGGGAAATGATGTTAAACATGTATCATATTTACATATTTGACCCCTCAAATTTGTATTTTCCTCCGTGTCCTTTTTAGTTTCTAATTCTTTTTTTTACGTTCCTTATAATCCAACCATCGTTGTTTTCAATTGCAAAACCTAATTCTCTAGTTTTCTTCAATTCGATTTTGGCTGGCTTCTCTTCATCCGGTTCTTCATTGTTCGATTTTCGTTCTCACCGGAATCGTGATCCGTTTGATTTTCAAATTTAACCATCTGAAAGCATCTGATCAAGTAGTCAACAAATTATGAGTACCTGAAATACAAAGAGGTTTATTTATGCAGTTCGTGATCCATAATCTGAGTTAGTAATCTACACACTCTGTGAACAAAATTTGTCTAAGCGATCGGCCATTGATGCCGAGATACTTATTAGGGAGATTCGACCTGACTCAGCTGTTGTTTAGGTGTGCCTTGCTGTAGTAAGTGAAATTCAATTAGACGAGAGGCGATTGGGGGTCAATGTCGGTGATGCATTACAGAGAGTGATTTAATGGGACTTTTGGTAATTTCTAGAAAGTGATTTGGTGCGGTGGGTTTCTGAACTGGGATCCATTTCTTCTGGTAAGAAAAAATGTTCATTTTTTTGGCTTTTGTAAATAGTTTTGCTATTATTAAAGTATGTTTCTTGCTTTATGCACACTTTTACATTTTATTATTTAAAGGTTATTTTACTGAAATTGTGATGTTTTATTAAATTATTTGTTCTCTTTTTTGTGGGTCTGTCTTTATAGAGTGGGTAAGAGGAGAAATATGTGGTATTTTTTCTCTTCTTCTGCTTTACTTTCATCAATTTAAGCAGAGCTGAAGAGAAGGGGTTGGATCGATTGAATTTGAAGTTGGTTGTTGTGCTCAATGATATAACTTACAGTGAGTTGGAGACACCCAATTGATCTGAGAACATGTCTTGCTTTATCTGTCTATTGTAATAATACGTTTTTTTATTAGTTTGTAACTAACATAATGATTGCAATTTCTCAATCCATGCTTGCAACTGCTGTGAAAATGATTTTGTGAATCTATGTTTTATTTTTTGATCTATATGAATTGGGATATCTAGTTTAGCCTTGAATTTTCTTTTCAAATGTCATGTTAAGCCTTCTATTGATATGTATCTCTTATAGCATTTGAGCTGCCTATTTTCAGCTTTTGACATTAATCGTTCTTTTTCCTTATCAGATTCCTTTGAAAATTGACTTGGCCCTTAGGAGACTTGTCTGGTAAGGGAACCGAATCAGAGTTGTCAAGAAGTGGCACTTCTAGATCACCAGAAACTGATGACTTGCCTCGTGAAGAGCCTCTCTCTTTGAATCACTGCCTTCGAAGAAACCTGTTTTTGAAGTACTCCCACTGTTTATTAAATTTTTGGTACAAACGTTTATAATTGATTCAAATTATTACATGTCCAACCACATGTCTATTATATGTCTGATAAATATATGTTATAATTTCATTATTTTTATTATATATATAATATATGTTTGTTATACCATATGTATTTATGTATTGTAAATGTATTATACATATATTATATGTTTGAAATGCATGAAATAGTCAAAGTAAAGTGTTTGAAACAAAAAAAACTAATTTTTCATGTCTAATATATATTTATTAGAATTCCGGTATATATTTGTTATATTTACTATATATCTAATATATATTTGTTATAACATATGTATTTACCTGTTGTAATATACATCTATTATAATTTTGAAATGCATAGAATACATATTCTAGTTTCATTGCCAATTTTACATTGAAATACAACAAGCAATTCTCTAGTAGGCATTCATGTAGCTTAGATATCAATCGTGATAGTTAATGTCTCCATTGATAACATCATGTAAAGACTCTCATAAATCTTTGACTTGTGAAGCTTCTCCTCACCCCGGACTCGAGTCCATGTATGCTCATTGGCTCATTCTCCTAATAGTTTTGCAATTGAAACAAATGACATGAATCAAGTAACTAGGAAAATGCATCTATAATATCTTTGGATAAACTCAGTCACGTGAACTTGATAATAATTTCCATAAAATTTAAGAACAATGTAATACTGATATTATATTTATAAAAGATAGAGAAATTTACAATGATCGGGGAAAAATTATTTCAAAAATTATTTTGCAAGTTTAGAGCTTATTAGCAATGACAAATTGTGTTTCATGATAACAACACCAGACTTCAAGACCCCATCATAAAAAAATCAGCATACTTTCAACCAACAGTTGACTTCAAAACCTATACCGAAACATGATTTCAAACTTCAAAGTGAAAACTCTTGGCTGATACCATATTTATTAGGAGCTTTAATATAATGTGTAAGGATTTCTGCGGGTGTTGACAATGTTGCCACATACTTGAACTATTTAAACAAACAAAAAAGGAAGGAAGAAATGTTGTTGTATTAGTGATTGAAACAAGTTGCAACTAGTTTCAACTCACAAGATCATAATTTTGTCTAAGATACCAGATTTCCTAAACATGTAAACTTGAAAATATTGCAAATATCGTTAAGGTGACTGGCAAATAATAGACATATATCAGATATATAACAGATATATAATATAAGAAATCGTCAAGTTAATAAAACAATATGCATGGGTAACTATGTTAAGTAAAATTAACATCAAACACATATTAAAGATTGACAGAATGTAATCTAACCAGAATTATTCATTTGATAAAGTTGGTCAAAAGAAAAGGAATGAAGTCTCACATGTACCAATGAATTCAAACATCAGTTTAGGAACTAAAGGGATAATTCCCTATATTAATGGCCCTATTTTAGACCTCATCCATCAGCTCTATTCTTGACACTTAAAACAAAAAGTACGACCATAAATGTACAAAATTATTGAATAAAATCTGGATTCATAAATCAGAATCCTACCTGAATGCCAAACAACATAGTCGCAATGGCAACATTTGCAGCATCCTTAATTGTAAGGAATTTACACATTGCAACCTGCATTATTTTTATCCAATCATACTATATCAATTCATACAATCATAATGTATCAATTCATTAAGATAAACTTCACAAACCAATTACTAGTGTGGTCCGGAGAATACAGAGAGAACATGGAAATTACTATATAAAAGAAGCAGACACCAACCATGTTAAATATGTATAAGGAGAGTAAATGCAACCACTTAAATTATATGAAATTATCTAATGTTCGTATAACATGCATATATTAGCGATTGAATAGATATATAACACACACTTAACAGTTATGCAGAACAAATATTTAGCATATAAATATCAGAAAAATTGTGTTCATTAATCAAGCTTGAAAAAGCTCGATTTTTTCAGTCTCTCATACAAAATTTACTTATCAACATCGAAAAATTACAGGTTTAAAACATTTCGAAATCATTGTTGAAAGTAGCTTCAATTCGTTAACTTTCTCTTGGAGACTCTCATTAGATTCCTTCAGCTTTTGAGTTTCATCTCAGAATTGATTGACCAGTTCCATAGCATCGGCCAAAATAAGAGATTTGCCTGTATTAGGCAGGCTCCCATGATCAAGAAGTGCAAACAATTCCATAAACCTATACAAAATGCAAAACTACCTTACTAAGGCAAATATGAAGAACAAAAGAGGTAAGAACTTGTAAAAAACATGTCATTTAATCTATCACATCGCATTTGTTCTCAAAATGTTTTTGAACCATTTCATTATAGGATCCATATAAAGACATATAATATGCATATAACAGTCATTTTATAGGTATATAACATACATATAAAATTATACAACAGACATAAGAAACTATAGTTGAAAACTTAATGCCTTAGTGAACTATTTTATTTAAAGATGTACAAAGAGAGTACTCATCTGATCGTCTAGACCAACATTAAAATCGAAATTATTTATAACCAGCGGACCTTTCCAACGATAACTTAGTGGTAGCTTACTCTGTAGAAGGATCATCTATTTCCATTGCATATGTTGTTAAATTGCAACTAAGAGAGCAAAAGAGTGAGATGAAATGCAAAAAGATAATAGCAGCAGTTGGCACTGATAAATTACAGATGAATTATTGCATATACTTGATGATCACAATGACTGGACATTATCAAAAAATATTACTAGATTTTTCAGTTTTCGCAACTATTTCAAGTATGAGTCAAAATTTCTTTGGGAACCAATTTTGAGTTACAATATTATTAGTGGTTGTGTTATAATAGAAGCACAAAAGTAGAAAAACTTTGTTAAAGAAGTAGATGTATAACAAAAGAAAAGAATTTTTTGAATATTATTTTCAATAAAATCTACTCACTATTCTATTTTAGCAGCAAGTTAACCATTTCTAGTAGAACGTCGCTCTATTCAATCTGTGTGCTGTCAAGCTTTAGAAATCAGTTTGCAAACAATAAAGATCATATCCTTATTCAGTGTATCCACTCTCTCACTCCTATAAACACATTTAACAGACATATAACATGCTTATAACAGACAATGAACAGATATATAACAGACATATAACAATTATGTATAATTGATATTTAGCATATAAAAATCAGACAGATTGTGTTCATTAATCAGACATATAACATACAAAAATTTTTCTAAATTTACCTTATCCGTGTCTAGATCTTGCATAATGTCATTTGCCATATCTACGCTATTTTCATCAACTTCATCAACCAATCTCTCTCTTAGCTCGTCTATTTCAATGTATTTACTCTGGTTCAAAGGCTTTGAGAAGGTGTTCACCATTTCCCATTTTCTTAGGTGAACCGATCTCTTTACAAACTCTTCGTAATCCAAATTACCATCTCCATTGAAATCACCCTGTGCAAAATTCATAAGCAAATACACTAAGTTATTAATGAACTTTCAAAATACTCGCTCGATTATAGAAGAGGTTTGATTAAGGCACTTACAGCTTCCATTAGCATTTGAACATCATGTTTGTTGATCTGATGGCCGAGCTTTTGCAACCCGACTTTTAGCTCATTAACCTAACTATCCATCAGTTGAAATCCGTCCTTTATGCCAGCAACTTCATATACCAACAAATGCTCAGTTATTACGTGTTCATTTCATAATAAAAAGAAGAAAGACTACAAATTTTAGCAGACAGAATAGACTAAAACCAAACTACAGCTAAAACAAAGGTTTTCTTCGCTTACCTTCAAAGTTCTTCTCTTGAGTTTGTTCATTACAGAATATTGCTTCAGCCTTGCTATCACTGTTCACCCAAAGAAACATTTGGTGCTTTCTTTATATTTTGTAATACATACAAAATTAACAGATCAAATAGCACCATCATGGTTCCGCACTTCAATCTCATTTTATTGTATTTGTGCAAGAATGCACTTACTTTCTCAAGTTGAAATTTGGTAATTTCAAACTTAGCTTCTATCTTGTTTGTGGTGTTAATTGATTGCCATGTGTCTTGTTCCACTACAAGTTGCTGAACCAGGGAACATTAACATCAAATCAATGCTTCTTATATTTTCTATAATCTCATTGTAGATAAAAATGCATCTAATTAGGAAAGTTGAGAGATTTTGTAAAGCTAATGGTGTAGGCAGTTTCAGTTTTTCAGTTGGTTAAATCATTTCAACAAACTGATTGATTAATTATCTATTTACAAGTATGATGATTCATTCTATAATCATCATAAAATTAACGGATCCAATGTTGAACACCAAATTAGCAGATCTAGGGTTTGGAAAATCACCTCATTCTTAGGATGCTTAAAAAATCGTGAATCGTCACAAACTCAATAAGAAGAGAAGTGGCTTCATTAGATGATGGAAATTGCAAAAAACTGAAGCTTTAAGTGGATGACTAAGTGCAGAAACCGTCGATCATGAGAGAAAGGGAATGAAGAACGAGAGAAAGAAAATAGAAATCGCGAAGAACGTATGCAAGTTAAGGTGATATATGGTAGAACGTTAGACAATATGAAACTTACGAGGCCCCATCTAGAAATTTGAAAACAGTTAGGCTGAAATATTGAAAGGAAAACATGCACATCCTTGACAATTTCCCAATTTATAACGCCATGTGGGTGTTTTTTTATTTTTTTTTATCTTCATTATTTTCAAAAAAGCTCAAAGCGTGGAGACATAAAGTAAAAGTAAATTATAATGGACCGGGTTCAAAGGATCTTTCTCCCGCATGAATGACACGTTTTTCATATAATTACTTTATACTATTTTTTTTATTATTTTAATTAATAATGGGACACGTATCATTCATGCAGGAGAAAGATCTTTTGGACCCGGTCACTATTATAAGTAAATGACAACGTAAGGATCAAAGTGTGTATTGGTAAATTCTTGCTACTGTAGACCCAGATGCCCATATCTTCTAAACTAATCACAAATGAAAAATTCATAATAATTTATTAATTAATTACATATTCCCTTAAACTTGTCAGTCTAAACTTTCAACTACTCTACTTTATCAGAAGTGCATTGATTTTCTAATTATCTTCCACTTTTACAATTAAAAGTTGATGCGTTCATCTTATTCAGACAAAACAGCACAAGAGGTGTAATCTGTGAACTCTTAAATTTCTAACTCACATGTTACCACAAAATTGGCTAATTATAAAATCTACTTCCAATCTCCATTCAATTCTTCTTTGCAGCTCAATGTTTTAGAACAAGAAAAAAAATTAATCATTTCCTTAACCACCACCTAACTGTCTCTCCCTTCTTTTCTTTTCATTTTTTTTTCAAATCAAAGTGTAAACAATCCTCTCCCAACTTACTACAAGCATAATGTAACCTGCTACTTCCAATTGCAAATCAATGCATACTGCCTCAATTCAATTTTTTTAAAAAAAACCAGCTTCTAACGATAATCAAAATCAACATTAATTTTTCATTCTATAAAGGCGTAATTTCAGTAGCTCTGCAGAAGATTTATCTGGCCAGTACCACAAGCCAAACTGTAACCACATTAAGACCTTCAAAATACATGCTGATATCAATCACTTGATGCTTATGACTCGGATACTGCCTCTCACACAGCAAAACTAGTGGAATCTTTGACATTATGATCGCTTTCTTATGGGGTATGTGCATCATTTAACTTGGAGAGTGCCGCCAGCTACTATCTTTGGGGAGAAATGAAATTATTTACAAACATCACTTCTAGTTTTCTACACAACTGGCCTCATCAAGCTCAAAACATAATGCTGTTACGAGCAATTTCGAACTCCTATGTTTCAGATATATCAAAGCACAATTCAAACAGTTTGAGATTTGTCATCAACATTTTCCTGCAAGGACAAACATCATTCAGTCAATACATAATATCATAGCTACTATAAACATTACAATGGATTCCTTTATTTTATGCGTTTGTACATCTTTCAACTCTCAACATTACAATGCTTTATTCTATATGATCATAATTAGTCAAAAGAAAAAACTGTCACACTATATTGCCTAAGGATGGTCACAACCCTCGAAGCACTACTGGAAAAAGAAAGGGTCAAAACATAAATAAAAGAGTAATGAAATTGGGTGCTATATATAGAATCAAATAAAGGGGATGAAGATTTTCAAAGACTGATGAACCAAAAAACAGATAAAGCCAAAATAATCCACTAACAATCTGAGAAACCGGACTTGAAATTTTTCCTTCTATCTCTCAGTTAACCTTTTCTAATCAATCTTCCGTTTTACTTGGAGTGTCCTAATCTTTACATTTCCCATTTCTTGTAAAGCTTCATTGATTTTTCAGTTCTCTTGCCAAAGAATGCAGTCTTTGGTGGGTGTTTCCCTCATATTTTCTGTTTCTTCCAAAGCTGCAACAATATTGCAGTTTTTCATTCCATATATTTTCAATTTCTTTCATATTGATTCCCAATTGAAATTATATGAACCTGACCTCTGAAACCTATTATATAAATTACAAATTTTCTTTCCAATAATTAGTGTTTTCCCTCTTTCCTTTTTTGAGTAATTGGTGGGAAAGGGAAAACAACAACAGAAACGATATAAACAACAAAGGCCAACAGACATAACACGAGTCCAAAATACTACAGAAACTAATTAATGTGCTCAGAATACGGGCGAGGAATAGCAACACCCACGCAGTCCGAATCCAACAGCTCTAGAATACCAAGAGGAGGCAGATCAATATAATTAACCCCCAAAGTCGAATAAGTTGATAAGTGAGCTAGAAAATCGCATACAAAGTTTTCAACAGAAGTCAGAACACATTAGCTGCGCTCAGCACTTGGACTGAGACGCTGCCTAGAGCACTCGCCAGTTCCTCACGTAAGAAGCCTAGGAAGATCTGAGATGCCTAGGCAACTAGTGGTATAAATTTTTTGCTGAAAAAGGAACATATTAACATCACTTGAGATATACATTTCTTAAATAATTAGACCGATGCATGTTTTAGAGAAAGCACCTAATTTCATTAATTTCAAAGTACTATCCAATTTCAGCACTCCATCCTGAAATATCTCGACTTGACAGTAATATATAACTATTTAACAATTTTAGTTGCATTTGAAATAAGTATTATGACAATTCAAAAATGTACATGAAACGTTTAAGGAGGCTAATTAATAATGCGAGTTTGGGAAAAAATAACCGAGGCTGCTATAGTCAAGAAACAAACATGAAATGAATAAGTTTAGCTCATACAAGAATAATTCTGATCAAGTTCTTTCACTTATTCTATTAAAGTTGGATATATATATATTACTAGTCAACTTTTTAAAATATAAAATTCAGTATTTAAAAATAAAACGTCTGGGATGTTACAAGATCTCCCCAGTTATAACTGTACCGGACTCTTACAAGATTTTAAAACTTGTATACAAAACCATGAAAGAAAAGGAGATAAAGCTGAAGCTCAATGCATGGCTTGGCTTGGCTCAGATTGATTGAAAAACCAGGGCACAAACAGGCCACCTAAATATATACACAACCTTGAAATCTGAAGTTGCATTGAAAGAGAAACCTTGCAACTAATGTAACAAAAAGGTAAAAGCTATACTCATCAAGACAAATAATAACTCAGGAATAGGGTGAAGTTTCAGACTTTGGGTTGTCTTCATCCAAAACTTTAAAAGACTAAAAAACATACTTCAATTTCACCTAAGGTGGCAATATAATTGAACACAATAAGTTTACTCGTATAGACTTTAGTTGCATTCTGTAATTCATTTAAGTAATAATTTATTTTGGTCCCACACCACTAAATTAAAGTTGTTCCTTCAATGATCACGAAAACTAACTTAAGTTCAACAGATTAAAAAGGCAAAACGCTCAAAACTGTCCCATAAAATCTACATTTCTTCCGAGATGCAATTATGAGAAGCTCTATTTTATTTTATTTTTAATAGCAGAGGTGCTCCAGTGAGGGTGAAGCTACCAAGCCAGCGCGTTATTTTAATAGAAAACAACACTATAAATTGTTGTGTGACAGTGAAGATGCATACAATCTCCTCATGTGCAGAAACATACATCCAACAAAAATAAAAAAAGTTATTTTACACTTATAGGGTGGCATGCACTCTCCTGGCTAATACGTACATGGGTATTATGCAATGTTTTGAAAATCGGACTAGGAGGATTTTTCAAAACACCGCATGGATTGGCAGGCTTAGCGGGCCTAGGTGGACTTCCTTTAATTAAAAATTAATGTTTAACCTTGTTTTAAAAATTGGCCTAGGTGAGATTTGTCAAAATAATGGTAACATTTTTATTGAATTTATAAGTTAATGCATAAAAAAATATTAAAAACTACAAAATACAAATTCAACTAGTCCCCACCTAGTCCTAAGCCCCGATTTGTCCCGCCTAGACCTCAAAGATCCCAACCGCCTAATTAGTGCTTACCGATTTTTGAAACATGTAAATTATGTTATCCAAGTCAAATATTTCCAAATTCATGTTATGAATGAATAATACTACCAATGAAATATGATCCATTCAGATGTACAATCCAATGAAACTAAGATCCAATCTTACATACTTCTATGTTCTGAAGAGATCGGTCAATAGACACCTTAAATTGAGAACCTTCGGCACTAGAAGTGGATC
Source organism: Euphorbia schlechtendalii (assembly GCA_949673415.1). Lineage (NCBI taxonomy): Eukaryota > Viridiplantae > Streptophyta > Magnoliopsida > Malpighiales > Euphorbiaceae > Euphorbia > Euphorbia schlechtendalii. Next base: position 11,810 of record CATIWQ010508449.1, read on the forward strand.
CATTTTCAACAATGGAATTTTGATCCTTCAAATAAACAAAAGTAACACAAATCAACAAACAATTTCTTCTTCCAAATACAGGAAAATAAGAGAAACTAAAATGAGTTCTGAGAAACCAAAAGTCATAAAATGCTGAACTTATTATCAATATGCAAATATCTCAGCATGTGCAAGAATGAAGAATCCATTAATCTTTGCAAATAATACTACTTCTCATTGTTACTTCATACTAGTGTGTTTGAAGAATAGATTATTTTCCAGATTTAGAATTAAAAGTCACGTTTACAAAATCTCATCCATGAAAACAAAAAAAAAATAATTGTTGAAATATAATCCAACCTTAACCACGCGAAATGTTAAAGATGATCTTGATAAAAGCATTCCATTTATTTTGAACTTCTTTTAAGGAAATATAATATGAGAGGTATGGTTTATGCATACAGTCTGAATTCTTATTTGAGATTAGGACATAGTATATCAGTATTCTTAGCTTCGCTCATATCATATGCCATGTCAGACAAGTATTTAGATATAATATCAGAATGTCAGAAGCAGTTATCCACAACAAAATACCATCCAAAGTCTTTTTGTTCCAACAAAGCAAATTTAACAAGTACACAACTGAAGACAACAGAAATTTAAAAAAAGTGCAGACAAGAGGCATTATATAAACTAGATGAAATTTCACATTTTGTCCAGTGTGTAAGTGCAAAGTATCTCCTAATTCAACTAACTAATAATTGAAGCGACAGAATTTTCTCCTCCTGTAATTGTCTCTTTTTGGGATGTTTGAGGTTGGGAGTGTGTGTGGGTGGGGGGCTAATTTCCTCCATCTATTTAAGTCCAACTAAATCCTGCCTTTTTCTTCTCTACAGCCACCCTTGGCAAGTTTTTACTTGCTTTGACATAACAAGGTTACAATTGACCATTCTCATAAATCGTATCAAGACCAAGTAAAATTTAAAAGAGTAAGTAACAGGGGAAAGAAGTATGACATACCGCACGCAAAAACCTAGTGTTCCGACCATCTTCAAACAGGGATGAATAATAATTTGGATCATAAATGGATCCCCCTAAAACGACATCACAATCTGAGCATTCTCGAGCAACAGCCGGAGCTACTGGACTTAAAAAGCTATTTCTCAAATCAAAATCTGCATCTCGAGGAGCGGTACTTTCTGAATAAGATACCCCCAGCCTATAAATTTGAATCCACAGCAAGGAGGAGGACAACCTCACACAAAATCCAACAATTTGCATTGCTAAAGTGAGTTTGACTGAAAAGATAAAGAATGCTCCATATTTATCTGGAGAGATGTTCCTGGACACAAAAAACAATACTTTCTGTTAATATACCGAGACAGTAATCTCAACCCAAATTAGCAATATGCACAAACTGAAAATGACTAAATAAAGAGCAACCAGAGAAGGCTGGTTTTACAAAGTAGTTTAGGTATGGCTCACTCATAATTGAACAGAAGTTATTCTATCAAGTGATGAAGAAATGTTATTGGATAATGTGATGAAAATAATATGAAATGGAAAAAATCATCCCGAGAAATCCTAAATAAGAGATCAAGAAGAATAGAATTTATCAATAATCCTAACCTGAATTAACGAACAGAATCATATTAGGAAATGATATTGCGTGGAGTTAACTAATTAACAAAAGAACAAACAAGATAAAATATGGACATAAAGTTCAAAGAAAATTAATTACCAAATATCACTAGTAAAGAGAATGAACCAAGAAATATCAAGCAAGATAGTACAGAAGAGAAGAACGGCGTAGGTACGTCCCAGACTCTGACTACTACTCTCAATAGCAACCAGAGCAAACAATGCGATTCCCAAATTAATCAGCAGCACACCATTGTACAATGCCCCTAAAGATCCAATCAACGCGCAGCCAATCTGTAAAATCGTAAATCAATCGAACTCGTCTTTTGTTTTCTATATAATTAACATCAAAACTTCAAAAATAGTACGAAATTCGAGCATTAATTTGAAGAAAAACCTGAATATAAATGAGGATGACAGCCAAATATTGGAGCCTATCATAATCGCGAAGCCAATTTTGAATTCGATCTTTCAATACACCACAAAACATCATACACCTATCCACCTTGAAAATGATTAAAGGATATTGAATCTATTTTCTTTTCCTTTATTTCTTTTCTTATCAATCAAACAAGCCAAAGAAAAGAATATGAACAGATCGAAACGGCAGGGACTACAATACATTGAGGAATTGAAATCTTCACAGGAGCTTTTCTCTTCTCCTTCAATTTATTATTTATTACTTAACACCAGAGACAAAGCTGTTTTGCTTATGGCTTTTATCACGTGCACATCCCGTGTTGAAATTCAGGCCCTCCTAAATTTGTTAATATGCAATTCAACCCCCAAACACTTTTGTTACTCGCTTATTTTTCTTTAAGAAAACGTGTTAACATAAAGAGCCCTACCTAATTTTGCTGAGCTCAAGCTGCATTCATTCTATACCCTGGTATAAAACCAGCTTAACCGAGTTTTAGCATGTTCATTATATGTTTAACGAGGTTGTGCTGAGTTTTGACCTTGGTCAAACTTAAAATTATACTAACATTCAATCTTTTAACAATTTAATATAGCTGCTCACGAACAATTTCTTTATTATTGTTTATCAACTTGTTTATTATTTTTCAACAAGCTCCACCATTTTTAAGGAACAACAAAATGTAACATTAAGTTTAGTATACCTCGTAAATTAGTAACAAAGTTTAATGAAAATGTAAATATATAATGTTTACATGCCAAAAAAAAAATATCTAGTCGATATCATAATTTTTATTTGAATATATAAAACAAATAATCGAGCTTTATCAAAAGTTTTTGACAATCCAATATCCATGAACCTCTAATTAAATTTGCTCACAAACTTTTGAGCTGAACATTAATTTTTCAAGATTTTCCTGTTTACAAGCTGAGCTTAGAATTCGAATTCATGAGCAACTCATCTAGAAATCAATTAGAGCAAATTCGAGCTTTTATCAAACCAAACATCAAACCCCTCACAAGTGGCTCGTCTCATTTAGAACCCTGCATGCAACTTCTCTCCATGCTAATATTACTACAAAATGGGTTGCAATGACATGAACATAATAAGAAATAATGGTTCCTTAAATTTTTACGTATTTTAAATTAATTATCTTCATTATTCATAGTTGGTCGAATACTTAATATATTTTTTTTTCTTTTTCTAAATATGTAATATCTTAAAAAAAATTTAAAATGAAAGGAGATTTGAACGAGCCATTTTAAGTTTACATTACACAACAATTTAGTACAAAATATTAAAAATTGTTTCATAAGTCAAACATTCTTGTATAAAATATCGGCTCGAGGTCTTTGATTGTATCCTTTTAAGTATTTTTTTTCTTCGCATTATTTCACTGGATATAGTATGAGTCCCTATTATTGAGATTCTGGATAGCAAATTGATATCATAATATTATCACCAACTAATCAATTTGCTTATAATCTATTTTTTTATAATTTTAATAAAATTAAAGTTATTAATTGAATATCTGAATATTCTAATAAAAAAAATACCATTTTATATGTGTATGAGCGTTATATGATATTTCTATGACCTGACTGAAATTTTGGAAGAGTAGATGGTCATTTATGAATATTTGTCATCAGAACAAATTTTACAAGTTTGAACTTATTGAGTATTGACTAGTAGGTGTACGTAAAGGGATAGGATAATTCAGAAAGGCATATGCTGATTTTCAACCATTTATCCTTTTCACTCCGTTATCTGTTTTGCAACAATTTTCATATTCTTAACTTCTTTACTCATGATGTTTTCACATAATGGAAAAGGCATAATTCTCTATCATGTAGTTTTTGTTATTTAGTCAACTAGAATGATAACTGTAATACTGATGCTTATTATGTTCTTTATTTGGTTCATGGTTGTATTATTCGTAAGTCAGATGGTACAGTTCCGACTTCGAGATAATCATGCTATACGAATTGTAGAGATGATGAATAATAGGGAAGGCTTAGCTGGCTCATGATTACTTTCTTTGTATGCTTATTCTTTGGAGTTCTTGTTGAACTTTTTACTTGAACAAAAATGTAATTATGGTTCAACCTACACTTTATAACTTTGGACATGGATCGTCTTTTACAAGACTAACATAAATTTCATGATTAAATATTAAGTGAACTATATATATACTAAAGGAAAACCTTATACAAATACGTCTAAATTTCAATTGTCTTGGATGTTTTATATTTTATTCTTGATGTTTGATGAATTAGGCTCTATTATTTTTAACTTCTAGAAGTTGAATTTACTTGAAGTTGACTTAACCGAACTAAATTAATTTTATAGTCCAAGTTTGCAAGAGAACATGACCTATATGTATGTATTTGGCCAAATGCATCAATAGCTTTATCACCTTTCACTGATCCACCTACTACCCCCTATCCTTTGAAAAGAACCCCGTAGCTCCCTCTCCTTTGAAAAAGTACACCCCTTGACTCCCTCAATCAGACTAAACCACTCTCAGCTCGGAGAGTGAGATAAACTCGCCCATATATGACAAAAGGTTGAAAAGTCAACCCAGTAGTAGATTAACACGTGGCATGGATGGTAAAAGTTACAAAAAGGTTCCCAAAACAATTTCATTAAAACCCTTTAATTTTTCAAATTTACATTTCTATCATCTTCTTCATCAATCCACATCTTTTCTTAAAACCAAATCAAAACATCAAATTCATCATCAAACCTATATAGATTTGGAATAGTGTACAAATTTCATTTGAGTTGTTTTATTTTTGATTTTTTTTTTGGAGGATAAGAAAGGAAATGAAAAGAAAAGTAAAAAGGTAATTCAATTTTTTTCCGGAAATTCATGAGTTTTGTTGGAAAATGGATGAATTTTCCCGGAAAAACACCGAATCTTCAAAACTTAATGAAACTTATTAATCTTTGCTTCTTTAAGTCCCTTGGTGAAAAAATGTACAATCTTTATCGAAAAAGTTGTTAAAAAATCTCATCATTTTGATGAAATGAAAAATATGTAAAGTAAAAATCTCAAAATTTGCAGAAATTTCAAAGGAAGAGGATGAAAAAAGTCAACACTCGCTGCCCAAGTCAAAACATGTCATGTCAGCTGCCACGTTAGATGGAGGGAGCCAGGAGATGTACTTTTTGAAATGATAGGGAGCTACGAGGTCTTTTTGAAATGATAAAAGGAGCAGTAAGTAGATTGGTGAAAGATGAGAGAGCTGTTAATACATTTGATCTATGTATTTACAAAAATAAAGAAAAAAAACTAGATGCGCCAGTTTAACATTCCTGCTCTATAGTTATGATAATATATCGCAACTAGCCGCGATTGACATATAAGGATTTTTAAGCCCGTAAAATTCTTCCCTGTCGGGAGGATAAAACAATCTCAAATACACCCATCCATATGTGTATTTTGCTTTGAGATTGGTTTTATTTGGTTTTTTTACCAAGACATCAACTCAATTTAATACGGCTTACATCTTTTAACTTCAATATTTTCCTTTTAAATTTTGTAACGAATTACATATATCCAAACTTTACGTGTAATTACATAATTTACTTTAATTTTTTGGTATATATTATGAATTATGGTATTTACATATAAAAGCTTCATGTTTACAATATGAATATCCAAATTAATTATAAAATATAGTAATATTCGAACATATAAAATAATCATTTATGGGCTATTTTTTCATTTATCATATTTTCTTATAAAAATTTAGGTTTTACGAATATTTTAATTTTGCAAAACTTAAAATTAAGAATCTTTTTATTTCTTTTAAATGAAAAGGAGAAACATATTTTCCTTTTACCATTTTTTAAGTTGACTTTGCCAACATTTAGACCTTGTTCTTTACAATTACAATTCATTTAAGTTCAGTTATGTGTAGTTATGAATTTACATTGAAATAAGTTCAGTTAAGTTCAGTTCAATTTAAGTTTAGTTCAATTTAGCTTCCAGAAGTTGAAAAGAACATGACCTTATAATTATCCTCTCTATTTTACTTAATTTGAATTTTGCAACTTTAAACATCTATATCTCACAGATCATTGATTTTTTCTAATTGATGTTTTGAAATATTTTGTTCGTCTTAATTTTATCTTTAAAATGACATACACTTTGATTTTTTCGAAAAAAAATGTTTTACAATCTTGTATGTATGATTGAGGTATAATGCCATTTTTTAATCTTTTCATGAAAGCGTTACATATGGTATAAAGTTGTATAATGAATTTATATAAATTTTTTTCACCTTTATGTTCATAACAATACCGATTATCATAAAAATCATGACATGAAGACCTTAAACCTGACATGAAAGCTCTTATACATAGTATAATATCTGCTTACAACAAAACTCAATTTCTAGTAAAAATATAATTTATTGTAGTCTTATACATAAGTATAATAGTTGTATAATTTGTTTCAAAAAAATAATAGTTGTATAACACTCATTTTTACTGCTTTTTCATAAAGGCGTTATACATGATATAAGAGTGGTATAATGTTTTCTATATAGTCTTTATTATAATACATTATACCACTCTTGTACATTGTATAACACCTTCATGAAAAATTATTATTATTACTATACAGCTATTATACTATGTATAAGATAGCGATAAATTTTTTATTTTTTCAAAAAATTCAAAGTATATATATTATTTTAAAGATAAAATTAAGACGAACAAAATATTTCAAAACGTCGATTCAAAAAAATCAACAGTTTGTAAGATATGAAGATTTGGAGTTGAAGAATTCAAATTAAATAGGAGGGAAAAGGTAGTTACAAGTAAAAAAAATAAAATAAAAAAATATAATAAACTGATAAAATAAATATTAATTCTTTATTATTATAAAAATAATAAAATCTAACTTTTTTTTATGGTTTAATTACCTTATTATTTATCGTACATTGCTCGGACCGGACTCAATATGTAAAGCCTAGTAAAACCATAAATTTTGGGCTTTTAACGAGATTGGACTAAAGCAAAAACTGATTGTTCTAGCCCGTCCATAAAATCGTCCTTTCTAGGAAAAATTTGTCCGAAATCCTAATCTTTCGTCATTGAGGAGGTGCTCTCACAGTTGTTCTATTTGCCAATTTCCCGCTCATCAACACAAATGAGGGCGGCGAATCGTTTTGCTCTCTAGCTTTACTCCTTAAACCCTAATTTCACTATCTTCTGATTCGTCGTACTTGTAGTACTTTTTTTGTTCTTCGAAGTGAACCATGGGTTTTGATAGTGATGAAACCATTAGATCAATTGAAATCAAAGAAGACGTTGAAGGTGAATTCGAAGAAGTTTTCAACGATTACTATTTCGACAAGATGGGCAAACCGATACCCATTGTTAACGATTCTAAGGATTCTACGATTTTTGATTTACAATCTCCTCCTGCTTGCCCTCTGGCTATCTCCGAGGTCCACTCTCTCATATTTGTCGCACATTCCTCAGGTATTTTGCTCTTCTATGACGAGGTACAAGTTAAATTACGATTTCACATATGAACTTCACTTTGCGTGTTTTTCCGTAGGCTTTTTTGTTGCCAGGACCAAGGATGTTATGGATTCGGCGAAGGAGGCTGAGGATAAGGGGACTAAATCTTCCATAGAGGAGTTGAGTATTGCTAGTGTTTCCGTTGGGAAAGTTCATATTCTCTCTCTTTCATCGGATTCTTCTACTCTTGCTGCTTGTGTTGCTGCAGATATTTATTTCTTCGCTGTTGATTCTCTTGTAAAAAATGTACGTATATGTTAATCTTTATTTTGATTTTTTAAAAAAATGTTTCTGCTTATCAAATAGTTGTGCCATTGTATAGGATATAAAGCCATTAGGCTCTTGTTCCCTGAACGATTCAAGTGCAACTATCAAGGATGTGCAATGGAGAAGAGGGTCTGGTACGTCTTACGTTGTTCTCTCAAACCATGGGAAATTATATCTTGGTGCTCTTGGATTTCCTCTTAAAGATGTCATGGATGGTGTAGATGCTGGTATGCTGCCTGCTTCTTATTTTCTAATATATTTTGCATCAATCATTGATCATTTATAATCACTAGCTTTTATTAGGGTGGATAGCTGTGGAAATTTTATCATCTAGGCGCTTGAAATTCTGGATTCTCCGCATAATTTTGAACATGATGCACTCACTCAATAGTGTCCATTTCCTTTTGTATGTAGAGTACTCCAGTTTCGTGAGGCAGCCCTTTTAAAATTCCTGTCACATAGAGCCACCTCTTCCAATTATATGCTTTTGTATTTTAATGAGGGAGGAATAATTAATGACTAGTCCTGGTTGATACATCTCTTGCTTACATGGGTTTGTTCTGTTTGTTAGTTGATTGGAGTTTAAAAGGAAAGTACATTGCTGTAGCGAGAGAGAATAATCTTCATATCTTCTCACCTAAATTCAAGGAAAGGTCACGCATATCCGTGCCATTATATTTGTGGATTGGTGATTCTGATGACAAATGCAGTGTTAAAGGTACTTTACTTTGTGGTTTTCGCTTCCAATATCAAGCATGCCTAATGTTTTGTAGTGTTTTTTTAACGTGTTTGTATAAAAACAAATTATTTAGGTGTGGGAATCTGGTCATATATATTAGTTCTTTGAGATTTTTTTCCTTACCAAACCAATTCCTAGGACTCAGTTTTTTATTTTACTGTTTTCAAGAAATTGATTCATTTTTTTCTTTATTTTTCTTATTTCTTGTTCTTTCACAAGAGAAAAACAAAATAATAGACGAGTCTTTCAGATATTGATAGTTAGCTTTAAATTTTGATGGTCTGAAACAAAAATAGACATCATTATTCGGCATCAAGAGTGCTTGGTGAAAACCTTTGGTAGGATATCGAGAACTACTTTCTTGTTTAGCATGTTCAGTCAAATATGTCTCGTTTGTCTGAGATATTCATCATTGTAATGTATTCTTCGTCTTCCAGTGTAATGACGATGAAAGACTTCAGTTGACTCTAGATTTAATCATCTGATAGACTTGGGTTGACTAGTAAAAAACGCACAGGGCACAAGCCTAGGTGCCGTGGCGTAGTGAGGCATACCCATTGTGAGTCAGTGGGATGCAAGGCGTGGGGTGTGCTATGCTTATTTGAGGTGCACACTTTGTGCAAGACGTGCTGTCCTGCAAACAAAGTGCTTGTAGTTTAAAAGCATGGTAGTTGAGGGCGTAAGGGCCTCTCCTGTTGCCTAGGCGCAAGGCGCAAAAAAAGCGAACTAGTATGAAATTACAAAAAAAACATTATAGATATAAAAAATCTATAAAATATGCTTACTTTAATCTGAAAACAATAAAAATACCCATAGTAGTGAAAGGCGCGCCTAGGCTCTCGGGCGAGCCCTTGCGCCTTTAGGAGTTTTAGGCTAATTTTTGCGCCTAGAGCGCCCCAAGGCGCCTAGGCGGCCAAAAAGCCCAAGGCGCAGCCTTGCGTCTTGATTACTATAAAAATACCACATCTCATAATGATCCACAACGAAATTAGTTATTAAAATCTCAAACTAAGGACAATAAGTCATTAAAATCCAATATATTATATATTTGTTTGGTTGAGTAACTAGTGTTGTTGTAATATTTGAAAAATATTGTACTGTCATAGGAATGTCCCTTTAGTAAACTGTTGGTTGACTAACAGAGGGGTTAAATTGCTACTAAATTCTGGAGGTATTGGTTTAAGAAAAAGTTTTTGTAGGGTTTTGATTGTAAGCAGTGTTGATGGATTAATATTTTCATGATCTTTTCCCATTTTATTTTGAGTCTCCTCTGTTTGAATTTATCTACTTTAAATCTGTTTCAGTGTCTTGAAACTAAAACATTTCCTGAATAACTTGCACCAGTGGATTCTATCAGGTGGATACGCCCTGATAACATTGTTTTAGGATGCTTTCAACAATTTGAAGATGGAAAGGAGGAAAATTACCTTATCCAAGTTATCAAGTGCAAAGATGGCAGAATCACTGATGTTTGTAAATCATTTCCTTGCTCTGAAAAAGATTTGTATCAATTAAATTTATTTCAATTTTTCTTTATATCAGTTGTCAATACTTGCTATGTATCTAGTGAATTTATTCTTGAACTGTATAAAAACTACTATGTATGCATGCCAGAAACTATTATTTGTCCAATCTCGTGTGAATTATAAAATCTTAAATTTTGTTTCAGTATGTAACTTCATATAACATTGTTTACCTGCTTTTATGAACACCAATAGCATTATTTGAATGACAAATCAGATTGTTGGTAGTTTTTACTCTATTAAATCACCAATAGCCCCAGGTAGACATATAACAATAAATTGCACAAGGCTTTGTAGATTCTTGTTTTGGCACTCATATTATACAAGCTTATGAGTTATGAACTCTACCAGCCACCAGGTTAACTTGAAAGTGTTCTGAGGTATACTTCTTAATGCTTCCTTTAGAAAGGTTGATTTATGGTACTCACATTTGCCTAGCATGGTAGATATTTGACAACCTTGGGTGTTCAAACTGGTTCATTATGTATAATGACGGAATTAAAGTGAAATCATATATCATTTTTGGAAACAATAAAGAAAAGGCTGACTGAACTGCTAAGCAGATGCACCCGATTGGTGTAACATTCATCTTTTGAATGCTACTCTCCATTGGTCTTAGCGTGACACATCATCTTGTCTCTGTCTTTAAAAGCTCTTTAGATCACATGTTTGAATCTGCCACTAATATACTATATTGAATGCTACTATCCATTGGTCTTTGTTTTTTGTTATTATGCTATTGACAATTTATCAAGATAATGTGTCCATAGCAAACTGCAAGGTCAAACAAGAAGCTTAAAATTTAGTACACTAATTGGACATTGCGAAATTCTCTTGCAGGCTTCTTCCCAGCTATCTGCTGTATCTCTACACAATGTTTTTTCTGGCCTCATTGATGACATCATGCCCTATGGAAGTGGACCTTACTTGTTACTAAGCTATTTGCAGCAATGGTATACAATGGTGATCTCATACTGGGATATTGAATACTTGAGTTCATTATAATGATATTTTTTTCTAATCCCTCAACATTTGGTCTCGGTTAGTTTCTTTTTGTGTTTATGTCAACAAGTTTTGTCTAATCCTCAATTGTCAGTCCATTGACAGATCACCGTCCTTGATTTTTTTATTTAAATTATGGAATCAATCTAATGTTTGTAGAAAACCCGTGGGCATTGAGAGTGTTGGGCTTGATAAACTGAATGAGCACATATGTGGGGTTGGGCCCATATTGCCCATCTAACACAAAATCAATTGGCTTGTGTTAAGGCCCAATGGCCCCATTCTACACTACTTATGTTCTACACTTTTTTCCAATTCATTCCCGATGTGAGATTCTCCTCACATCTCCAACAATGTTTAAAGCTTTCAAGTAAAAGTATGTTAAGCAATAAACTATGCAAGTGATGGTAAATTGTGGTTGAGGAAATGGTTCATCTTGGGTTTGTTTGCTTCGTTTGATTTGTCTGTCTCATTTTACCTTTTGTTTGCTAGACATTGGGTGGAAAGGAAAAAAAATAGTTCTTTGTTCTTTTGTTGCTAATACAAAAAAATTTGTATTTTTATTCCTAAATTTTTGTGAGACATACCAAATTATAATTGTTTCACTGGCTCCTTAATTCTCTGGCCATACCAAATCTAACTTAATGATAAAAAAAGAGGGTTGACGGCAAACCTTGTGCATGAGGGGTGGTGAGGGTTATGGCCCATTATGGAAATCTGATAAATAAGAGGCTGTTTCAGCAGTTTAAATCTGCAATCTCCCAGTCCCAGGGTTAAAACCTTACTGTTTTGTCCCTCAACTATAATTAAAAAAAGTTAAATATCATAGATGTTTTTGAATGTTGTACGAGTGTTTGTAGTTCTGTGCATGGTAGATTGATAGGGCTTTCTGTCATTTCTCTAGCAATGTTATTTCTTCTTCCATTATTCTGAATTTGATGGTAAGCGTGGTCGACTCTTATATTTTGTGTATATAACTGCAGCGGAATTGCTATAACAGCGAATAGGAAGAATGCTGATCAACCCATTGTGTTACTCCATTGGCCACTGCAGGATGACACTAGTGAAGTTACAATTATTGATATTGCTCGTGATTCATGGGTTCCCAGGATTGGAGTTCAAGGTGCTTTAATTAGTATTCTATCTGACCGTGGGGTTAGCACTACCTGTGTCAAATGGACTTATAAGGACATTGACAATATTTTGTATCCTACATACAGACAACTAGTTTTTCTGGATATATTAGTTTATCAAACCTGCTTTACAACTATTTTTTGTTAAGTCGACAGCTGATCAGTAGCTTATCATGAAAGAATGCACATAATTAACTATAATGCTCAAGGTGTATAAAGTTGTGTACTGTTTTTGCAACTAAGATTTGATGTGTGCTTTGATAGTTGGTGTGTGTTGGTTTTTTTTGTTGCTCCTAATTGCCTTTTCATTTCAGTTTCTTATGTGTCATGTTGAATTTTTGAATCATTAATTAAAAATAAGAATTTCTGAGGTACCAATGATGGTTATATAAATGCTCCTTATTTCAGATAATGGTGATGATAACTTGATCTTGGGGCTTTGTGTCGATCATGTTTCTGTCCATGGAAAAGTCAGACTTGAGGAGAAAGAGCTTTTACCATCTTGTGCTCTTTTCTATGTTACTCTTGAGGGAAAGCTTGCTATATATTACTTTGCAAGGTATTTTTTTTTATGGTTTTCTTTTTTTTTTTCAATCTGAACATCATGAGGCTTCATTTTTCTTAAGTGGAAACTATGAATATATCGACCACTGATTTGACTTTTATTATAGTGCCTCAGAACCGACTATTTCACCTGAAGATGATTCTTCCCTTTGTGACGATGAAGATGATTCTTCTTTAGATGAAGCTGCAGTTGTTCCAGACACATTCTATAAAGATGTTATGAGCGAAAGGCAGGATATGGAATCTCTTGTAAATGCAAAGGCTTCTGTAGCTGATGGAAAAGAAAAACTTCATGTCTCAGAAATCTATAATGGTGGTGGTGGTCATGAAGTAGATGGTTTTGTGCAGCAAGGAACAGTATTAGAGCAGTCGTCTTGGAAGAATCCACTCAAGCATCCAAGCAAAGCAAAAGCTGAAGAAATTACCGAATTCAAACATGCTCCAATTTCTTTTTTAGAGAAAGGTTCTTCATTCCTCAGCCAATCAAGGGGTAAGGACTTGGACAAAGGTCTTGACTTGCCTAAGGCTTCTTTGAACCCTATTACTTCAACTATTTCACAAAGTTCTGCATCTCAGCCAGAGTCAGTTGGAAAGCCAATATTTTTAGGTGGATCAGAAAGTAGACCCTTTTTTAGTTCGAGTCCAAGTCAAGGAATTAAATTTGATATTTCTGGAAATAGTTCTGAGACTGGATTTGTTTCTTCACACCTTGCTGGAAAACTGTTTGCCCCAAAGAATTCAATTGGCGAATCTCCATCATCCAATTTCTCTGTTACAAGGACCCAGAATATAGGACCAAAAGCTCCAGTGATGACAGGGAAAATTGAATCGTTGCCTTCCATTCGTAGCTCGCAGTTAGCTTCTCAGGAAATATCTGATTTTGGAAGGTCTGCAAATTATAGGTCTCAGTCTTCAAAAGAATCCCACAGAGCTCTTTTAGCTTCAAGTTCTGAGCCACACTTATCAAGACAATTTGGAAATGTACGATTTTTTTTTCTAATGTCTAATTGCTTGAGTCATCTGAAACTTTTCTTAATTTTGCCTATGCAAAATTGAGATCTGGTAGTATAAGGTTATTGTTATGAAAATATAATTCCAATTTGATTTTGGTGTTTCAAAATACATTTATTCTGCTGATATATTGAATTTTCATTGTTCATCCGTGTCTGAGCTTTTCCTGTGAAATGGTATGAGGTTACTTTTTTGTTTTACTGGGTTGCTATTTGTCTCCATGTATCGAACTTCTCTTGAAAGGAAATAATTCTCTTTCAGATTAAGGAGATGACTAGTGAATTGGATGCACTTTTGGACTCTATTGAAAAACCAGGAGGATTCAGGGATGTCTGCACTGTTTCCAAGAGGAGTTTGATTGAAGCTTTGGAGGAGCAGATGAAAACACTTTCTGGGAGATGCCAATTGTGGAAGGTAAACTCTTTAATAGTTCATTATTGTCGCCTTCAATTGTTCGTTCTATTATTAAGTATCATCATTTCTTACTATATTTTCTTTAATATTGATCCTGTTATGAAAGTTGGGAAAAGTAACCTTCCTTGCGGGAAATACAATGTGCACAAAATTGCTTAATGCATACCTATCTAGTGATTCAAATCAAATTATAATGTCTAGCAAAATGATGCTCAAGAAAGCATCTAGCAAAATGATTAGATGTCTCATTGATTAGAAAAAGGACTATGTATGACAATTCCTATGGTCTCCAAAATCTCCTTTATAGTGTACGTTGACATCATATATTATTCATGGCGGTCTACGGTATTTTTTATGTATATGATAGTTATATAAAAGAAATAAGAGTTTTTGGCATATTTTATAATAAGTTAAAAAGTATGATAGCACTTGTAGTATTGGTTTATTACAGAAAATTTGTCTGTCCACTGGGAGGTATATGATGTGATCACAGTTAAGATTTTAGCTCTCCCTTATTTGATATGTATATTATATCCATAACATTTGTTTTTGCATGTGATGGGGTTATTCATGCGTGGATAATATCCATAACATTTGTTTTTGCTTGTGATGGGGTTATGTGTGATATTATGAAGAAAATCTCCTCCTTGAGCTAACGTCTCTCTCCTTATATTTTCATTTTGATGTATTATCATTCTGGTTTTACTTGAATTTTCTGATTCTTGTTGGTACAGCACTTTTGTTTACTATCGGTAGTATATGCTATTTTATCTATTGGTAGTTCTTAGCCCTGTCGTATATGTTTGGTGATTTCTGAGTGCACAATGTGTGCAGTTTGTATGTTTAATTTCTAAATTATGATTTGCAGAGCCTGATGGATAGCAAGCTTGGAGAGACCCAACACCTTCTAGATAAAACTGTACAAGGTATTCATTGCTCAGCGTATATGCATTTTGTGAAAAGTACGTTCTGTTTTGTGAGTATAAAAAACTTCGGAATATGGGAAAAATGTTGTAACTTGAAATTTTGAGTGTGAAATCCTATTGTTTTAACCCTCATTTATATCTGCTATTGTTCGAGGTTTCATAGAACCATGATGGAATCAGTGTTGGTATTTGGTTACAGACGTATGGTTGTACTTTTATCCTCAGTTACTCTACAATATTATGTTTTCTTGTTATAAGATTCTTGTCTACTGATTGCGGCAAATTGACCATGATTGTCATGCTTCTGAGATGGTTCATGGGAGCGTTGTCATCTAACCATTATTTGTGTGTTTTTTCTGTGGATGGAGAGGATATATTGAAATATTTGGGTGATAGCTCTTGTGGAATGTTCATTTTTATTTTTGAAGTGGTATCTTGAGGTTGTGCTAACTTGATTTAGGAAACTAGCCAAATGATAAAGTGTGAATGCCTTTTCACCTCTTTTGTGGTTTCAGGGGTTCGAGGTTACAAGTTAAGTTTCAATGATGTATATTTACGTATTATGATACATCAGAAATTCAGAATATGAGAATTGAAGAGATGAAATATCATAATTCCGGCATGCCAAAAGTGTGGCTGAATATGTATTAGCTTCCATGTTGTAATTTTGTAGCTGTTTGAACTTAGAATTAAATGGGTGTGATCACCATTACTGTCTTTTGGTTGACCTTGATTTCAGTTTATCTGGTGTTGAACTTGAAGTTTTGTCATATATCTATCGATTTTGATTTTATGATTTGAAGTTTAAAATAATATAGCAATTGGGCTTTTCAACGTTTTCAGTTTTGGCAAGGAAGATATACATGGATGGCATTGTTAAACAAGCCACTGATAGCAAGTACTGGGAACTCTGGAGTCGCCAAAAGTTGAATTCTGAATTTGAGCTGAAGAGGAGGCATATTTTGAAATTAAATCAGGTACACATCACTTTGATTTTCACATGCGAGAGTAATCCAAATTTAACTTGGCTGCCATTAAAATGCGTATTGTTTTCAATTGCAGGATTTGACCAATCAGTTAATTGAATTAGAGAGGCATTTTAATACACTTGAACTCCACAAGTTTGGTGAAAATGGTGGAGGTCATTCTGGCCGGAGAACATTCCACAGTAGATACGAGCCTTCAAGGTATAAGTTGCAGTTTTCTATATAATAGTCAAACTTTGAGCATAAATCATCGTTGCTGAAAAGTAGAACAATTCTGATTCATTGCCTAAGTTCTGATGATCCATTATGCAGTTATATTTATGTGGGATATATTAACATATGATTAATGACTGCAAGTTCTTGTCGACAAAGAACGTGGATTGTAGTGAAACATGTCTTGTCAGAAAATTCTTAATGATTAATTGTCATTTGCAGACAAATTCAATCCCTGCATAGTTTACGTAACACAACAAATTCACAAGTAGCTGCTGCTGAGCAGCTTTCAGAATGCCTCGCAAAACAGATGGAAGTACTGAGCATACAGTCACCAGTTAAACAGAAGAATGTAAAACAGGAACTGTTTGAATCCATTGGAATCCCATATGACCCCACTATCATTTCTCCGGATACTTCGAAAGTTCATGATTCCTCTTCAATGAAGAAACTGTTAGTTTATGGTTCTGCTGTAAATAAATCTCAGTCCAGAAGATGCTTGTCAAGTGCCATGAAAAGTTCTGATTCTGAAACTGCTAGGAGGAGGGAGTCACTGGATGAGGTTAGATTTTTCATATCTTTCTTGATTTTGGTTACTGTGTAGGTTTTTGCTAATAGTCACTCCTTTTCTGATAGTGGTTTGTGAAACCAGTTTGCTTTGTTGTATGGTTTGTTTTTGACATATGGATGACTGGATATTGCCTAATTTCAATTTGTAATGGGGGATAGATGTGTTTAGTATGGTTATATGTACAATTAAATTTTTTAGGAATGGAAGTACTGTTTTAATATTAATGAACAAAATTATTTTGATTTTATTTCCTACTTGAGAGATTACCAAAAAGATATTGACCCAAAAAAATCTAGCACCAACTCCTGAACTGATTGTTTTATTACTGAATCAATTAGATTTTGTTGGTTAGGAACTGAATACTGCGTACTTCACTTGGAATTGTCCTAGTCTTGTGATTTACTTGATGTGATCAATTAGGCTTCAGTTTCATCACTAATGAACTGTATCACCAAGACACCAACATTGTTTAGTTGTAATATGTCCTTATGATTCTGATGCTTTTTTCTGGTAAAAGTTATTTTTTCTCTTGCATTAGGGGCATTAGTTGCTCATTGTTGATGATTTGGGTGTTGTTTTAGTTTTTTCTTCCTACAGTTATAAGTGTTTTGTTAAAGATGGGGTTAATGTCGATAGGTATTAAACATAGTTGTTACGGGCACACCTCGGGCTCTCGGCTCTCAAGGCTCACAGTCCAGCATCTTGGAAAACTTTGGGTAAGGCGCAGTCTAGTGCCTAAGCATGCCCTAGTGATGCGCCCTACGTTCGCCTAGGCTCGCCCGACCAACTGTGGGCTATTTTTATGAATGATTTTTCTTTTTTGGTGGATTTTTTTGAATCAAATGACTGCATAACCATAAGTTAGATATTAATATGTAAAGACTTAAAATGTCTCTGAAAATTAATAATTAATTAGGGAATACTGCCAAATTAGAGTCTTGATACTACTTTAATACTCCATTATTAGGAAGATAAACTTTAATATGTCATATTTAAGATGACAATCTTTCTAGGTGGTAACATTAATCCTTATTCCTCATTTTATTCATTTATATCATTTAAGTCAAATACGAGCAAACTACAAAACAATAAACAAAGTTATAGTGACAGAGTAAAACTTAAACAAGTAAAAGCTATTTGTTTATATAACCTAAATTTAGCTTAAATAATTCAAAATTTAGCTTGTTTTTTAGACTTACTTGTTTATACCTTATATTCTATTTGAGATTGACATGCGCCTCGTGTCTCTAAGGGCGCGCCTTAGTGCTCGTAACAACTATGTAATTAAACAATGAGACATGTTAGGGTTCTTACGAGATGTACAAATAGAGTTAGTAAGAGGAATGAGGGCAGCTTTTGGGATATTCACTATTTGGGTTGGAAAAAAGTCACAGTGCTGTGGGAGCAAAGAGAGTGTTCTTTGGTCATCTTTATGTTTAGTTGTTCTTGGTGTTTTTAAGCTTGTTTATGTTCTAATTCCAAATATTGCTCTAATAGATAATCAATACTAGTTCTATTTCTCTGTTAGTGTTCATTCCTAATCCGTACTCTATCACGTTCCAACAGACTTTATTATATTAATGTGTTTGTTATTTTGTCTTGACCTCATCATAGAGCTGGGCTAGTTTTGAGCCCACAAAAACAACTATAAAGAGGGTGCTTTTGCAAGAAAGTCAAAAGACAGGTGGGAATACATTGTCCCTGAAGGATAGAAATCAACTTGACCATTCTTTTGTGGATAGATCAATTCGTCTTACATCTCCTTCAACCTTCACGAACCAGTTTGGAAACAGAGGTGAGTTGTGTTCTAGAAAGAAACTGTTTTCCATGCTTGTCTCACACATGATTATATATGATGAACATTAATTAGCTTATAAACAACTTCCCTGAGAAGTTTTTTTTTTTTTTTTGCAGGAATTCAACTTACACCACCGCAACAAGCCTTTGAAATTAAGTCTAATCCATCTAGTTGGGGTAATGACTCTCTACCACCATCTCAGCTCACAACTCAACCTTCAGGATTGAGATCTTCTATGTTTCCGAGCAGCGATCCTGTCTTGCCTTCAGTATTAGCATCTCAATCAGTATATACTACTGGACAAACTGGCAATTTTACTGCAGATAAATCAGGTGACAAGGTTTCTTCCTTTGGAAAACCTGGTAACTTATTTGTCAACAAGGATCTGTCTTTTCAGCAATCTGAAGCTGCTTCCCACAAAAAATCATCCTTCACAACTAAATCAACTGCACAGATATTAGTGCTGACAAAATCCAGTGAAATCCTTGATTCTGGTGTCAAGGGGAATGTGTTAACAAATTTGGCCATGGATGCAAAAGGTGCATCTACCAAATCTCCCAGTAAGAGCTACGAGTCTCCATTTTCTCTTCAATCTTCTGCTGCTGCCCCAGTTGTTGGAGAAGTTCCCCACTTCAGTGCTCCGGCTAGCAAAAGCCAGCCTAGTGGAAAATCATCCCTTATTCAGGTATTCTCGATGTCACTTTCAGTTCCTTCATCTCCAGTGAACTCGTCAAATATTGCATCTTCTGGTTTCAATCTATCTTCAAGTTCACCATCCATGCCAGCTGCAATGTCTTTTGGCATGTCTGCCGGCAGTTCTAAAACTGATACCGGTCCTTATCAAACAGTTTCTTTAACTCCGTCCTCAGCCTCCTCTCCTATTTTTTCATCAAGTTCTTTCTCTCCAGCAATTACTTCACAATCAGTGTCTGTTTCCTTTAAGCCAATGCAGCCTGATACTGTAAAATCTTCATCATCTGCTGATTTAACGTCGACGGTGGAAATAGAGCCTCCTAAAGCACAGCTGCAACATTTTGCAAATAATGTTAGCACAAAAACAGATGTGGATATTGATAAAACAGCTATTCAAGCACATGTACCTCCTGGATTTAGTTTGAAGGTCGAGCCTACAGTGTCATCTTCCCCAAGAAATGAAACTTCAAATGCTTTTAAGATTGAGCCTCCAGCGTCTTCTGCTCCTAGAACGGAAATTTTAACATCTGGATCTGGAAGCCAGAACAGTTTGAACAGCATGACAAGTCTGGAAACTGGTTTAGGGCTGAACACGCAACCTAAACAGCCACCTGATGCACATGTTCTTTTCAATGCATCGCAAACGACTGATAGTTCTGCAGGTGGGAAAAGCGCAAATTTAGATGTTCCAGCAGCTACAGAAGAGGAGGATGAAATGGAGGAGGAGGCTCCTGAAAATAACCACACAAGTGAAATTAGTTTGGGGAGCCTTGGAGGTTTTGGTCTTGGCTCAACTCCCAGCCCCAATGTTCCTAAAGCAAATCCATTTGGTGGTTCTTTTGGTACTATAGGAACCAATCAAGCAAGCTCTCCCTTTGCAATGACTGTACCCAGTGGAGAACTGTTTCGGCCTGCGTCATTTAGCTTTCAACCTCTACAGCCTGCCCAACCATCTCCGCCCACGAATCTTGGTGCAGTTTCTGGTGGTTTTGGTGCTGGAGCTGTTGGTCAAGCTCCTGCACCTACATTTGGGCAGCCTGCACAGATTGGAGCAGGACAACAAGCACTTGGATCAGTTCTTGGCTCGTTTGGGCAGTCAAGACAATTTGGCGCTGGTTTACAAGGCGGTTTTGCTACTAGTTCAATGGGTGGCTTTTCAAGTGCTCCTGCGGTTGGGGGGTTTGCGACAGCTGCCTCCGCTATGGGTGGCTTTGCTGGTTTGGCCTCGGCTGGTGGGGGTTTTGGGGGAAGTGGTGGTTTTGCTGCAGCTGCTTCTGCTGGTGCTGGTGTTGGTTTTGCTGCAGCTGCTTCTGGTGGTGGGTTTGGTGGAGCAGGTAGTGCTATTTGATTTTTCAGCCTAACTATTATTAGTTTTGATAATGGTGGAGCTAATCTTTTAAAAATGAAAATTTGTGTAGCAGGTGGTGGGTTTGGGGCATTCAATAGCCAACCGGGGGGCTTCTCAGCTTTTGGTAGTAATCCAGGTGGAAACCAACCAGGAAGTGGTGGTTTCTCATCATTCGGCAGCAGTGGCAAACCTGCGGAACTCTTCACACAGATGAGAAAATAGACTTGGAACTTGTTCTCACTAGTGCTAGTATTCTGGTTTTACATGAATGTTTTGCACAAATAGGCTTCTTATTTGTCTTTGCTTGGATCAGTCATTCTCTAGAAAAGATAAGACAGATTTGGAAGCCTATCTACTAGTTCTACCCATGTCTGAAGGTATATACTATTTTTAAGGATATAGATTAGCTAGTCTATGGAAGTATTTCAGTTACAATTTTTCATTAGGAAGGTTGTAATGTAGAGGATTAAAATTAGTTAAAATGACCATTTTTTACAACTATTTATCACGGTTTTGTTCATTCTCATTTACGTCGGACTGAATTTAAAAAAATCTAATTTTATGGGTTTCATATAAAAAAACTGAAGTGATTTCAATGAAAAGTTCAATTTTTTAACTTAGTATGTTAGTTAAAAGATAAATTTTTTAATAGAAGTAACTGAGGTCTTAGTTTAGTAGTTAAGACGGAAGTTGCGGACTTTAGAGATCTCAGGTTCGAGTCACATCCGGGGTGAGATGGAGATTTTCTTTCTCTATTTAATGTAAGCTCAAATGAGATAAATATTTTATAAAAAAAAAAAAAACTTAGCATGTTAGTTCAGTTAAAGCTGCTTAACATAACTCACAAATCGATTTTATGCAAAATAAGAAAAAGAGTATTCTAACTTTATAAATTTTTCACATAATTCAACCTGTACCTTCCATCCAAGTGGATGAGATGAAATTTGAGGAATTAATGCTTCAGAAGAAAATTATAATTGATTTTTTTTTGGTGTAGCAAGATACTATGTTTTATATTGATATTTTATTTATATTAGATAATTATGTGGATTTATTTTCTTTAATGGTGCATCGGTTTTACTGAAAGCGAATAATTATTAATACGTGTTTTTTTTTTTGCATTTTACAATAGATCTCCTAAAGTCCTAATCAATTGACCAACTTAACGTGGTAAACTTAATTTTTATAAAAATGTGACTTGAGCTCATCAACAAAAGTTAATGTCTCAGGATGCAATTTGCCTTTCTTGTTTCCAATCAGTAATTTTTCCTGCTGAGTTTGTCATACGATTACTGATCTTATAATCAAGCAGATACAAATCCATGGGCAGAAAATGAGATGAAACTTGGTCTTAATTTGGACTAGATGGAATTTAACTCAAGTCCAACTATTTTTCATTCCTCCAATCTT